>JAVTVY010026297.1:0-10561 GCA_036873755.1 Hanleya hanleyi | reverse complement strand
CCCTCCTCGACCCAATACGCCCACTATGGGCCCACGCCGAGCCGAAAATGTCAATTCCAATGCACTTTTCCCACCATTCCCTGCGCACTATTGCGCTACTTTTACCCCACACCATCCCAGTTGGAGGCTACCGCGTGAGAGCTTCAAGCTGATGCCCCATACGACCCATCCGGACCATTATGGGTCCACCTCGACTTCAAAAGATCCCTTCGAACGCCTCATTTTTGCTAATGAATCGGTGTTTTTACTACTACTAGCTCTTAGCGAGGGATTGTGATCACCGTGATATCAATTCATAAATGACACAAACTAGGATATTACGATATGCATGTATTTTATTATTACTAATAATACAAAACATGTCCCATTGCAGAGATCATGTGTCACGAATGTAAGGCTTATTAGAGATATTTCTGTTATTAACATCGCCCTCCACATACTTTCTCGCCGCCCCATCATTTTCGTTCTTGTGTAAAATACCCGTTTAATTCAATCTACATTTGTCGACAAGCATGGAATGTCAATCTGAATTTTCAAGATGATATACATTAAAATGAGAAATCAAAATGGAATTCGCCTCTCCTCCCGTGTCACTTTCCTGGCCAGCATGTGGCGTTACGGTGACTGTTTTGAAATGAGCCTAATGGTATATAAACTAGATACAGTCGATCGAATATGATCGAGAAGGTATCCCTTTTGCATGGTAAATAAAAGAAACATTCATTATTTGTGAAGAGAGTAAAAACGTAAAACTTAGGAAAAACAATTTTAACATGGCCCCCAGGTGGTAGGCGAATCGGCACAAAAATATCTCCAAAAGATAACTTGAGGGAAGGTACCCATATACCAAATTTCAAAAGAATTCAGGTATTCAAAAGTTACTGTCCGGAAATGCAGTTTTAACTCGGCCCACAGGTGGCGCCACGTATAGGCAGATAGGCATAAAAACAATCCCAACCGAGACCTTGAGGCAAGATCCCTTGGCATTGGAAATAGAAAATTGAACTTGTTCAGTTTTAACAAAATGTTATCTTGGCCCACAGGTGGCGCCGCCTGTAAGCAGATCGACATGAAAAACAATCCCAAGTGAGACCTTCAGGCAAAATGCTCATATCTCAAACTTGGAAAGAATATATTAAAGTTTTAAAAAGTTATTGTTCGGAAACATAATTTTAAATTGGCCCCGGTGGCGCCACCTATATGTGGATCGGCATGAAAAGCAATGCCAAGTGAGATATTGATACGAGGTAGCGACATACCAAATTTGGAAAGAATCGGTCAAGGTTTTCAAAAGTTCATGTTTGGAAATACTTTTAACTTAGCCTTCAGGTGGCGCCACTTATGCAAGAATCGACACGAAAAACAATCTCAAGCCAGATCTTGAGGCAAGGAACACGCACACACACACACACACCAAATTTGGACAGAATAACTAAGGCTTTCAAAAGTTTGTCCGTAAATGCAATTTTAATTTGGTTTGCGCCACCTAAAGGCAGATTGGCACGGAAAACAATTCCAAGCAAGATCTTTAGGCAAGGGACCCACTTACCAAATCCAAAAACATGGGTCTGTGCCTGAAAATTCGAGCTTATATGGCGTCGCATTTCATTGAGGTGTGGCAGAATTATACTAAGATTGCAGACGACTGTCAAGATACAATGTATATTGGATACATACGCTCAAACGCAATATATGAGGGTCGGGCGAGGGCTAGTTTTGGAGATAGAGAGTGAGGCTCGGCGCCCTGGGGGTGGGGACATGCATCTTCAAGGGTAGTGGTATGTGTACTGAAATGAAGGTCATAGAAAGCTCCCTGCACATGAAACAACCACACTGACTACTGCATGCCATCATCTGTCAGCCTGTAGAGCCAACCACAAGGTCGAATTCAGTTCAATTCAGGAAGTTGATCATATGCACCGGGTGAACCCAAACTTTAGGAACTCAGTTTTAATTAATATATGCTTTAGGGTATACAATTATTTGATAGCAAAATTGAAGTAAATAGTGTCCTTCATTTAAGGCGACAGGGGTTCGGTACTGTGGGGATTCCTCCGCCAGTTATTTCATATTATACTTCTGAAATAAAATATGGTTCGTGTAAAAGCTTTAGGGCAAATCATATGATGTGGAATAGAATGATTTGATAGCAAAAATGAAAAAAATGGTGTCCTCCATTTTAGGCGTCAGGAAATTCAAAACTAACGCCGGTTATTTCATAATGGACTTCTGAAATAAAATTAGAACTCGTGGACTTCGAAATCACAATCCCTTTCTTGTCTTTGTTATGAAAAGTAATAGGCTCTTGGTTGACTAAAGTTGTCTAAAACAGTACAAAGATCCGGCTATTAGCAAAAATGAACCTCGAGAGTCCTGTAGTTACATTTGATCGTTTGGACATATCAAAACACAAACAAACGAATAATTTGACCCAAAATAATTTGGGTATTCAGAACATGGAATGCAATAATGATGTGCAAAGAAGGCAATGAGGATACGATTGATTTATTTACCAAAATAAGGTGAACATTGACAGTCATTGTGCATAGGTTTTATGGTGGCAGACTTTCAGTCGACACTTCAAAAACTTTGATTTCACCATAAACACAGCAAGACATGTTGGATGAACATATATTATTGTTCGAGAGTTATGATCCAGCTAAACCACATATTTTTTATTCTGTATTCCTGTTGCACTTAACACTCCCAAGGTCCAAGATCCCTGGGGAGTGGGGCTTATTAACTATCAAATTTTAACCACCATATAAGAGGGCACCATGCATACTATGATTGCATGGCAATAGCATACCATTATTTTAATTGACACATTTCTAAGGTGTTTCAATGATGGACATACTGAATAATATATACTGGTATCTGATAACTCGGACTGA
The DNA here is from genome assembly GCA_036873755.1 of Hanleya hanleyi. NCBI lineage: Eukaryota > Metazoa > Mollusca > Polyplacophora > Lepidopleurida > Hanleyidae > Hanleya > Hanleya hanleyi. The sequence continues at coordinate 7,667 of JAVTVY010026297.1, read as the reverse complement.
AGTTACATATGAAATACATAGGCTTAGCTGTAACCAGGATAAACCAGGACCACAAAAATATGTTGGAACAATGCACATGTATGTAAAGTGACTGAAATTATATCGCAGTTGCTATATATTTACGAATATTTTCGATATGAGTTTATACTTGGAGATTTTGGATTTTCTGTAAAACATCAATATTTTGCTTCAAGTTTTCTTGACTTCAACCCTTTGCTACTTGCCGATGGTCTCATTTGTCAGCCTTGTATGTTTGGATTAATGCATGCGAGAGGATTTTTTGAAGCAATATATTTGCATGTTACTTGATCGAAACCCTGCTAAATATATATATTTTCAGAAACCGTGAACTTTATTCAATCTGTCCTTCAAAATATCTGCTCGTGTGTGTCAAAAATATAGCAAGAACAGGCGAGAAAATAAAATAAACAACCACAAAACATGATTTCCGCAACATTTACCATGCCTCTATGTCTCAAGAGAATGATAGTTTTCATAAAAAAATCTCATCACGATTTGCCCATTTCAAGCGGACGATCGCGCTAAAATACCAGTGCATCGTTCCTATGGGTTTTAATCTGACATATAAATCCGAGAAACCCTTTATTTCCATGGTAAACACAACAGTCGACTCGCCAAACATTTTATGCAGCCATTTTTCTTCAGTCAAATTCACTCGGTAACAGACAACAGACAGATAACGATGACATCATTTTCAGCTAATCAGCTTCGCGACATCAAGCCAATGTTGACAGCCTCGTTCCCACAGCAACTCGTGCGCAGTAGGAAGCTAATTTCGTCAAAGTTGCGCAACACAAAATTCAACCACGGAATTCGCTATTTCCGGTTCGTTTATTTTGGTCAAATCTACGCATTGTCTTCAATTTTTGCCGTCAAAAATTAGAAGTATCATCTACGGTATATAGCCGACCAATGCTACCAAGGAGCTCACTGGGAACATCTTGGTTCTCTCAAATAATGATCCACTCTCTCTGGCATCCCCATAGCCTGGTCTGATTCCAATATCGCCATACTCCGCCCCGGAGATGGCGATAATAATCATTTACAAGGTATGTGTGTCTAAAAGTTTGATTGAAAGTAATGCAGCAAGACTTCATTTCATCAAATATCAACGGTTGTGTATAATATTGTGTGTTGATTTCGGGAAATAGTCTTTGAAAGCGCACAACTCGCCGACCATGCATGGCTCTATACCGGTTATGCATAATTTTCCCTTGGCCGGAAAACGCTCCACGTTCGTTATTATCGACGTGCGAGAAGTAGAATACTCAGATTATGGTGGCATTCTGGTCAATATTATGGTATCTCACGCCAGAAATAGTAGAAAATTTAGTTTTGAAGTGAAGATCCGCCATGTCTGTTTTCGCACGTGAATCGTGATTTTTTATCCCCCCGGGAGCCCTTCCATTAGAGGTACCGTTCGGCCACACCGTCCAACATGGATCAGTACATACCGCAGTAAGGTGATTGGTCAGATTGGTCAGACGCCGACATGGAAAGATCCGGGTCTACGGATGTTTACACCCTAGTGAATTGACCAATGGAAATGCTACGATTTAGGTTGAGGGATAATAAGTGATGATATACGTAATGACCATGATATGAAGAGGGTAAAGGACGTTTGTAATTTTCTAGAGGTTGATTTCAGTATTTCTTTGTCAGGTGAAGAGAAGATCATCAACGAAAACAAAATTAGGGTCATCATACTCGATATAAAAATATAGTAACCGGAACAATATATATGTGTATCATTATGTGAGTAATTTGTCAGTCATATCCCGACGACTTTGTCACATTATCTTGACACCGGGTCAATAGTCGGCCGGCCAAAGCGCAAAAATGCGCCTTAAAAACGTCCCGATGGTATTTGTTAGAGGCGGGCATCCATGCCAAATGTATGCGCAGTGCCTTACTGTATAATGTAGGGGTGGATGTCCAGCTCAATTTGCGTTTTTTTTTCGGACACAGCGATTAGTTTTGACCAATCGGTGGTTCTAACCGATTCTAGACGAACCGGCCTTTCTAAAAATGTATTATACCTGAGCTGGGCATATGTCCCTTATTAACTACACCATAGTCAAACATATTTTCAAAATTATATGAAAATACATAAAGATTCCAGAGATGAAAATGCATTTTTCCGAATTATATAAACTGACTGGCACGTACAGTTCAGCACGTTTAGCACATCAATTTCCAAAGAACAGCTTGGGCTGGGGGACTGAAACTTTCTACATTATATATTGGGATCAAGCCCTAACGCGATGTGTAAAACAATTCAAGGTGGCAGTCTTGATGACGTCACAGTGACGTCATATTCTAAAAATTCACTTTTTGTTCGATTTTTAAGTCCTGGTTTTTTTGTGCATTTTTTCTCAGCAAAAATAGGCAAAAAATTGGAGATAATTATCTTGTGTGACATAATTTTTTTTTTGGCCACAATTAGGCGTAAAAAGCGGTAATTTTTGAAGAAAAATGACAAAACGCAACGTTTTGAGTAACAACCTATAAACCGCCATTTTGAATTTACTCATCATGTTCCGCTTTGAAGGCTATGCAAATAAGCTGATGACGGACCAGCTTTGATAAGCTATGCAGTCGTTCTACAGATAGTAGACAGCAGGCCAAAACATGAAAATCGCTTTAAACAAATTTAGATGCCATTTTTTTTTGACAAATGGGTACCCATGTTAAATTAGTTATTTGTGTGGTAGGGATTACGGTACGAGGGGATACCACCCTGATTTTGGGTATTTAAGGTCAATTTGTGGTCAGTTGAGTTCCAAAATGGGTAAAAATGTGTTATAAATTAATATAGTACTAATTGTTACAAATGGGTATTCAGGCTGAATTAGTTGTATGTAGTGTAGAGTTTAAGTTAGGCATAAGTTGAAGAGAAGATCATCAATGAAAACAAAATTAGGGTCATCATACTTGATATAAAATATAGTAACCGGAACAATATATATGTGTATCATTATGTGAGTGATTTGTCAGTCATATCCCGATGACTTAGTCAAATTACCCTGACACCGGTCAATAGTCGGCCGGCCAAAGCGCAAAAATGCGCTTTAAAAACATTCCAATGGCATTTGTTAGAAACGGGCATCCATGCCAAATGTATGCGCAGTGCCTTACTGTATAATGTAGAGGTGGATATCCAGCCCAATTTGCGTTTTCTTTTTGGGACACAGCGGTCAGTTTTGACCACTAGTGGCAAAACTGATCATTTGTCATTTAAGGTTCGAATCGATTCTAGACGAACCGGCCTTTCTAAAAATGTGTTATACTTGGGCATATGTTCCTTATTAACTACACCATAGTCAAACATATTTTCAAAATTATATGAAAATACATACAGATTCCAGAGATGAAAACGCATTTTCCGAATTACATATGAAGGCTTGTATTTTCTCGGATTTGTCCTCTTCGCATACACTTGGACCATGAACATTTGACTCAAGGTTAGTTTGTATCTTTTTTATGTTTTTGCTGTAGGACTATACACTTGTTGCCTATATCATATAAACTGTCTGGAATAGAAGTATTATTTTATAGAGTAGTTTAAGATTTATATTCGTAATGGTTATTTTCTCTACTTGCTTCCGTTAGGGAATATAACGCTCGGTATATTTGTTAGTGTAAATGATGTGAATAATTGTGAATGAATAATATGGTTTACAGCAAGATCGTGTTTTAGTACCCCAACAAATTTTGATTGATTAGTCTTGCCTGGCTCCAAATATCCACGATTCGACAATTTAAAAGTATGATGGGAATGAGTACCCCATGAATTGCTGGAACAACATTTCATCACAATAAAAGCGGTAATAAGAATTCATCGTCGCTCTATATACTAATCGTAAGCAGTATTTTCAAATGATTGGGAGCGACGAAGTCATCAACGCTCTATGAACTATCGTGTTATAGTACCCCAAACGATAATTTAACATTAGGAGTGAATGGGTGTTTGGGGCTTTGGGGTACTATTTCCACAGATAGATCTTGAAGTGTCTAACAACATTGAAAAGACTATGAAATATTAAACATTTATAGTGTGGACTACAGTTACGCATTTATACGTCTGTTTGGATATAATTGAGTATCATCTTTACTCTCTAAAAAACTTGAGTAAACTGTTCCACTCAAGTTTGAGTGAAATGTTCCTGTTCACTCAAACTTGAGTTACTTTTCACTCAACTTGAGTTACTTTTCACTCAAGTTGAGTTAAAACCACTCAAGTTCACTCAACTTGAGTGGGATGAATTTCCACTCTTATGCTTGAGAGAATGTCACTCAAGTTGAGTGCATTTAACTCAAGTTGAGTGAAAAGTAACTCAAGTGGAGTGAAAATCTCACTCAAGTTTTGAGTGGAATGAATTTCCACTCTTACTTGAGTGAAATTTCACTCAACTTTTTTTAGAGAGTAATTCCTTGAGAATGTAACTATTTTAGCGCTATTTGCGACAATCAGTAAGACACTTGATATTCTTTAATCAGCTGGGGAAGTATTTGCAATATTGCATAATTAAATAGTACCCCAAACAGTAATTTAACATTAGGAATGACTGGGTTTTTGAGGCTTTGGGATACTATAAAACGATTTGTATAAAAGCGACGAGGTCAACCCTCTGTATACTAATCGTGTCGTAGTATACCCTGGACAATAAAAATGAGTGTTGGGGCACTATAACACGATTAGAATAAGATCAACAAAGTCATCAACGCTCTAAATAAAAATCTTTTCTTTTGGTGTATTTTGCTTGAATATAGTAAAATCTTACATCAAAATGGTCCTTTTCCCATGGAGAATCTCACCATAACATTTTTGACATGCAAGTTTTATCTACATAAATGAAAATCCACAAAAACAATTGTTCTTAGGACTGCCAGCAGGAGTCCAACAATAATAAACTCACAATATTAAAAAGCAGTTAAGAAAATCCTATGTATTGTGTGCCACAACAAAGATTATGTTAAATACGAAAGTTTTGACAACAGCGTGAACTTTCAACATTAACATATTACTTTTAGAATGACAAATGATTTCGAATGTTCATTCCATCGCAACAGAGAATTTCTTCGACGGTATGCTGGTCTTGTCCATTACTACGGCTCTTACTCGAGGGTAGTCTTTCGATAGCAACCGTTGTCTTTTGTTGCCGAGTGTTTATTGTCATGTAAGTCATGTTCATTTCCACTGCATTCGTCCATCAGTTGGTCAGATTATAAAACGCCTATCCCACCCAGCACGACAGACCAGGGCATGTACCGCGACGTCATATTTATCACAGATGTCAATCCGGGGATTGAGTTTGTGACGATAGGATTGTTGTGTTTCGAGCCGAAACAATAAAACACATTGCTTACATGTGTTCCTCCCTCTTCACAGAAGTGGATTCCCACTCTCCAATTTTCGATCCCAACTCTTCCGCGTATTTGTAATGGGCCTCGAAAGAAAAGCAAAAAATGTCTTCAGAGGGAACTAAAACCGTATTGTTTTCTTCAAAGGTCTCCAATAGTTCAGTGTGATTAAACTGACACTTGGACGGTTTAATCTGAAGAAATCTGACACGACGCTTACAGAAAGAAAATGTTGTACTATTGAATAGATGAACAGCGAGATAAGGTACGTCCATTTTATTATACCTTTGCAGAAATATGTCACAAATATCGGACAAAGCTAGATTCTCACCACGTTCGACCGGTTCGGTATGGAATGATGTATTCTTTCCAGAAGTGTGACTCTTTCGAGACATTACCTTACAGGGCGATCTGATTGGAGGGATGTGCATGCCGTATTGTCGAATAATTGTGTTCGTCGAGAGATAAATGAAATTTCATGTCGTGTTATATGCATTACATGTCGGTGTATCATTGCCCAAACAGGTGCGTTTACACCTATCAAGAATGTCAATTTCATCTGTGCGAAGCTCACTGGGCAGGTTTGTAAAGTCGAGTAATTGTGAAGGCAGAATCGAACCCGCAGTGCATTTGTCTATTGGGATGTCTTGGTGTAGTACATGATGCCCAAGATATTCGTCATCCTTTCAACGGTACAGGGGCAATTCTGGACAAAGTCTTTGCTACCTTGAAATGAACACCCGACGATGTTACTGAAAGTCAACGGCTATCTATGAAAGCCCACGCTCAACTAAGAACCATAATATGGCGACTATTTTTGTTACATGCAGAAACGATAGACCAATAAATCTGGATATGATCTTTCCCCACCAAAATCACAGGTCATATAATCATTTTCCCTCGTTAACTAACAAATTAGTTTAGCGACCTACAATTGAAATTGATATTATTTTTCATCCCGAGTATAGAAAAATTAAATACTACACTATGAAATTGAGTTGTATTTACTAAATATCATGGAAGTATTACAACTTTCCAAAATACTATATAGAAAATAAACTCCTTCCAATTGATAAAATATATTACATATGCCCTTGTTATATTTAATACGTAATGATCTATCCTCCTCATTACATGGTCAATATACATGGAATCCCATCTATTTAGCACATTTTAAAGGGAGGGATCAGCCGAATTTCAGGGCATATACCATACATTGAAATTAATTGATTTTAGAAACGAAAGAAGTTAGAGTTATTGGGGATCCTAGTCAAGAAGGGCTGATCGAACAGTTGTTCGTTGCAATTTTTGACAGACAAGACCAACACAAGATACGGAAATGGAATGCCCGTCCGGATCGCTATATAACACCACACCTAATGTAGTCCCAATACGATAAACAGAGTCTGCCTCCATATTTCGTGTAACAAGCAGACTCACACGCCCATAAATGGAAGTATTTAATTGCATGCTTTTGTGTTTTACTGCCCTCAATCTCGTGTGGCAAAGGTACTTTTTAGGGTTAGCTATCAATGCGACCGTTTCGAAATGTGCCTTTCGCCAAGAACAATAGTAATGGACAAGACCAGCATACTGCCGAACAAATTCTCTATCGCGATGGAATGAACATCCGAAATCCTTTGTCATTCTAAAAGTATAATGCTAATATTGAAAGTTCACGCTGTTGTAAAAACCGTAATAATTGTCTCGGTCTAGAAATTGTGTGTAAACTCAGCCTACCTGACATGTGGATGAAACCCCGGCTCACGTGTGTCAGTTGGTAATTTATTTTTACATTTAAGTCCAGGCTCAATCATAACAGGAAGTGAATAAATGGACCACAATAGGCCACTTGGGGAAAGAATCCAGAGCATTTCCCTCACTTACTGCACACATTGGTTTAGATGTTTCATCTTTTCTAAGTAACACAGGTTGGGACACACACCTGTCTTGGGTAACTCTACAAGGTTTTATGCCTTGACAATTATGTTGACATAGTACATGATAAAAATTCTTTTCAAAAAAACTTTCGTATGGAATTAAATTCTTTTCAAAAAAACTTTCGTATGGAATTTTCTCTTCTTAGATAGTTTTTGTTGTAGCAGAGACAATACATATTATGACGGATTGGATTATGGACGCGGATATTCTCTAATGGACGACGGCTGGATTATGAATGACGGACTAGACGCTTGTAATTTAATAATTGTCACAATGTCGTTTTGCTTTTGTTCTATAAAGATGTTCATTTTCTCACCCTTCCATAATCATGATATTGCTAT
>JAVTVY010026296.1:0-10996 GCA_036873755.1 Hanleya hanleyi | reverse complement strand
ACGATGATTAGAATAAGCGGTTCAGATGGCACTTTCTGAAATGGAGACTTCTGATTGGACAAGAATACATCTAACGGACAGGAACGAATATGAAACATGCAAATGGTGGCCTCTGATTGGATAAGAATCTTCTTGAATTGCAAATATACCCAACGCGGCTCCCCCAGCGTGAGTATGATGTAACATTGAGGAGAATAAACTATATGAAAAAAACTTGTTGTTGTTGTTGTTCTCTCATGTGTCATCCTTGTTGTTGTTGCTGTTGTTGTTCTCTCTCCGGTCTATATCATGGCGTTATGTTAGAGTGTTAAGGTGTAACGACGAGCGTTGACGGGCATCACTGCATTTCGAAGAATTAGTGACAATTCCATGGAATATCAGAGCTTCTGATCTATTTCACCAGGGCGTTGAAGCATTAAGAATGGTGTTGGTGGGCGTTGCTACAAGATGACACCTCACACGGTCCATTTGGACCACGGATGGTCCATCTCTACACCAAATACCTCCTTTCACTGCCCCAAAATGCTCACTTTCGCTACTACTCCTACTGATGACGTCACCAATGACGTCACAGATGACGCGAACATACCTCAAATCGAGGTCTGCACGCCGAAAACTACAAGATGACACCCCACACGACGCATTCGGACCAAGGATGGTCCATCTCTACCCAAATACCTTCCTTCACTGCCCCAAAATGCTCACTTTCGCTACTACTCGTACTGATGACGTCACCAATAACGTCACAGATGCTGTGAACAGCCCCCAAATCGGGGTCTACACCCTGAGAGCTACAAAATGACACCTCCCAGGACGCATTCGGACCAAGGATGGTCCATCTCTACACCAAATACCTTCCTTTCACTGCCCCAAAATACCCACTTTACTTACTACTCGTACTGATGACGTCACCGATGACGTCACAGGTGACGTGAACAGACCTCAAATCGGGGTCTACACCCCGAGAGCTACAAGATGACACCTTCCAGGACGCATTCGAACCGTGAATAGTTCATGTCGACCCCAAATACCTTCATGTACTGCCCCAAAATGGTCACTTTACTTACTACAACCAACTGCGCATGCGCAGATTAACGCGACTTGCACTTAAAAACACACCATTCTGACTCTAACCCACACAAGCTTCACTTTGACACTTTCCACGACCTATTCGGACCCATAGCGGTCCATCTCTATCCCAAACACACACCCACATACCCCCCAAAATGCCTGATTTCTCTACTACGGCCAGACTGCGCATGCGCAGATTGACGCGACTTGCATTTAAAAACACGCCATTCTGACTCTACCCACACAAGCTTCACATTGATACCTCACACGACCCATTCGAATCGTGAATAGCCCATCTCTAACCCAAACACACACCCACATACCCCCCAAAATGCCTACTTCCTATACTACGGGCCAGGCTGCGCATGCGCAGACTATTGAACACGGACGAACCATTAGTGTAGTCAAGTGCTCCTCCACGAGAGCTTCAAAATAAGACCTCACTCGACCCATTGGACCATGAGTGGCCCACCTAGACTCCAACATGTCCACCCCGTGTGGGCCTATACACCCATAGCCATGCAGTATAGGCCTATGGGCCTACCCAGGCCTCGGTGACTTTTTTCAAAAATTTCACCGATTCGCTGCGGGACACTTCCTATCGTGTTCTAAATGACGAGACGTGAAAAACAAATCCAAACAACCCTACCGCAAATGTATAGAAGTAGGTTTCCCAGGGGGACAAACATTGATCCTATACCCCCAGTATGGGACTATATGGATCTATATGGGTCTCGGTGACTTTTTTCAAAAATTTCACCGATTCGCTCCGGGACACTTCCTATCATGTTCTAAATGACGAGACGAGTAAAACGAGACCCCACAACCCTACCGCAAATGTATAGAAGTACGTTTCCCAGGGGGACAAACATTGATCATATACCCCAGTATGGGACTATATGGGGCTATATCGTACTTTTTCAAAAATTTCACCGATTCGCTGCGGGACACTTCCTATCACGTTTGTCTTGACGAGACTAAGAAAACGAGACCCCACAACCTATACCGCAAATGTCGAGAAGTAGGTTTCCCAGGATGGTCCTATACCCCCCATACACCATATAGGCATTTTCACGTAATTTAAAATAAAGTCCGCGTTCCGTATTTTTTCAAGAAAATTTTTACATCCATCCACCCATGCTTGAAATATACTTCACTTTGATACCTCATACAACTCCATCGGCCCATTAGGGGCTCCCCTAGCTCCAAAACGTCTAGCAGGACCCATACAAGGTCCAGTTTTCGACACTAGGTGACCACATCCCGGCGAAATGGCCAGTTTTCGACACCGGATGTGCCGCCATCTTGAACATACCTGCCGCCATCTTGGATATGGCCCATAATACACCGGGTCAAAATACTCGCTTCTGATTGGCTGAGAGCTCTGTGACGGATTTGAAATACTCGCTTCTGATTGGACGAGAGCTCCGCATTGCGTCTGCGCATGCGCAGAATGATATTCCTACCGCACACCCAACCCATCGGATGCCCCTTCACGAATGCTTCACTTTGATACCTCACTCGACCCCATTGGACCATTAGGGGCTACCCTAGATACCAAAACGGCTATTTTCATACCCTTGGGCCACCGCGCATGCGCAGAATGCCGATATTTCAACCCCACACCCAGCCCATTAGATGCCCCTTCACGAATGCTTCACTTTGATACCTCACTCGACCCCATTGGACCATTAGGGGCTACCCTAGATACCAAAACGGCTATTTTCATACCCTTGGGCCACCGCGCATGCGCAGAATGCCGATATTTCAACCCCACACCCAGCCCATTAGATGCCCCTTCACGAATGCTTCACTTTGATACCTCACTCGACCCCATTGGACCATTAGTGGCTCCCCTAGCTCCAAAACGTCTATTTCCATACCCTTGGGCCACCGCGCATGCGCAGAATGTCGATATTTCAACCCCACGCCCAGTCCATCAGATGCCCCTTCACGAATGCTTCACTTTGATACCTCACTCGATCCCATTGGACCATTAGAGGCTCCCCTAGCTCCAAAACGTCTATTTCCATACCCTTGGGCCACCGCGCATGCGCAGAATGCCGATATTTCAACCCCACACCCAGCCCATCAGATGCCCCTTCATGAATGCTTCACATTGATACCTCATATGACCCCATTGGACCATTAGTAACTCACCTAGCTCCCAACACGGCTATTTTCATACCCTTGGGCCACAGCGCATGCGCAGAATGCCGCTATTTCAACCCCACACCCAGCCCATCAGATGCCCTCTCACCTAAGCTTCACTTTGATACCTCACTCGACCCCACTGGACCAGTAGTAACTCCCCTAGAGCCCAAAACGTCTATTTCCATACCCTTTGGCCACCGCGCATGCGCAGAATGCCGATATTTCAACCCCACACCCATCCCATCAAATGCCCCTTCACGAATGCTTCACTTTGATACCTCACTCGACCCCATCGGTCCACTAGCGGTCCCTACAGATTGCCGAACACTTCCACGAAAACCCACGGGTTTGGGACTACTTTCGGTCCGCGGAGGCAGACCGCATCACCGCCAGACCACATCACCGCGGAGAAATACATGCCCCCAAGATCACGCCCCATTCACCCAGACCGGAAGTGACGTCATACCTGCGCACAACACTCCTGCGCACACCGCTCCAATACCCCCCCAAAAACAGGTCGCTGTGACGTCACAAAAGGTTCTGCGCATGCGCAGTGGGGGGCTATTACGTCTAAATGCTCTTACACTACTACTATCACCTGCTGCGTTATAACAGCTGATTTCATTCAGTTCTTGCGCTAATTTCAACTCCGAACACATGTACTGTACGTTTCTGATGACCATCGGGAAATTGTACACACTCTTACGGGATCACGAAAACAGTAGGAGACATGAAATGTAGATTAAAGCAATCCTTGCGGGGTGTATTATTCAATAGGATATATTTGCAGGAACATCGGGAAACGACAACTCTCAAAACTTCAAAAGACCTCAAGCTGTCATGTTCCATTACCTGCTTCGTTCGCCTCAACCTCTCCGCGACGTGGTTACATTGTATCCCAGAATGCACTTTCTTCTCAGAGGGCTGTTTCCCCTCCCACCGTGACCATAGTCCATTTATTCGTAATCTCTTACCAAAAACTTCGAACTCCAGTTATTTTGAAATCACGCATATAAATTCCATGTCATACAACTATGAAAGAGGAGTTGTTCATTTAAAATCAACGTTCATTTGCCCTTTCTTGTACTGCTCTAAAACTGCCAAAACCACGTTGTGCGCACAGCTGGCAAGCAGACAGCTATATTTAGTCGTGTGATCAGAAAGGTCACGATACTAGGGCGCACGCGCGGTCAAGTCTCGTTGAGCTGTAATCTGAGAAAAGGGCGGTAAACATCGAAACCGAGCGTTTTTGGAGTCTCAAACAGTCATAAGAGATGGTACATGGTTAAAGAAGCTCAGGTCGGTCAAACTGTATCAAATTGGCATATTTTTTCTCTCCCGTTTCGTTATTTTCGTCAGCGAAAAGCCGCTCTTCGCGACATGAGTTTTTATCTCCAAATTTTAACCTAGCCTCATTCTGGGCTGTGATAGGAATGCCACGCCCCCTTACCTATTTTCACCTATCACAGACAGAGTTTCTGGGTTAACACACGAACATGAACGTTGCGTTGCCCGTGCCGATTTTGACTTGCTCCAGACACGCTAACGTAGCACTCGCGAGTTGATCGAGTGAAGGCAACAACAACAACAACAACAACAATTATCTTGCTTGATTATTTGTCACGACAATTCAACATTTTCGTTTGGGAACTCGACTTATCTCTTGAAGAATTCAATATTTTCTCCAATATAACACAATTTTTTTTGCGCGTGTTTGACGCGCATTTTCCCATCGATAAAAAACTCAATTGTTTGGGGCAAATCTCAAGTTCAAAATTTCTCAAAAACTCAATTCTTCAAATTCAAGTTTTTAATCTGAGCTACCTAGATGAAAAAGTGCATAAAACCCCCCTGCTGTTATGATATTCAAGAAAATATTATTCCAACAAACTTAATGTCATAATTGAACATTTTGTTGACATGTTACACTGAACTCCCTAATAGTGGAACAGTCTGTTGAGAGAAATGAGCCCACTGAGTCAACATCCATCTTAGCTTGCTAAGGGCATTTCACGTTTCACTTAACACTACCCTTAGCTTATCGCTATAATTCGGCATGTATTTCACACGGTGCCATCTCTCAGCCGCAAAGGACATATTTCTGGAGGGACATAATCCTCTTCGAAAGTTGTTCCTGAAGCATCAAGTCACATGCCCACCGCATTTAAACGAGCCATTGAAATTATCTGTATTTAAATAGTTTGACCTGGGCATCTCAGACATCAGACATATCAGTCTCATTTGAGTGCAAAGGCGCAAGACTGCGAGATTCTATGCGAGACCAAAACGAAGTTGTGCGAATCAGCTATGTTAGTTCTCACTCTAATGGAGCATGCTTCTTTGTTTTTCTTAAGAAAAATTATATTACTAACGACCTTACCTATTTTAAATTAATAACATCGGTGCAGTTCACAGGAAAATGATATGCTTTTTATTTTGTGATAGGGGCATTTCGACGCCCACCAAGGGATCATTTCAGTCGATGGCTTTCTGGAGGTGTGTCCTCGTTTTATGAATGTGATTGCGCCGATTTCGGATCTCATGGGATCAGTCGAAGGTGACCAATTGGGAAATGCCCTAATATACTCAGATATCATCCATTACCATGCGCGTCGCTAGGATTTTTCAAAGGGGGGTCGATTATCATAGCACTTTATGCGAGGGTCCAGGGGCCGCCTAGGCCCCTTAAGCTCCGGGGTCCTAGATCGGCGGAGATGCATTCTAAGCGTTTTCCCGGAATTAAATCTGAACGTAATGTATGCAGATTTAGGGTTATATTATACAGCTCTGGGACCTTAGATGGCCTGAGATGCATTCTGAGCGATTTCCAACAATTAAATTAACACGTCATTTGTCAAATATCAGTATTATATTTTATTCTGTTGTCATCTTGAAAACACAATAATAATGCTTTGGGCCGATATACCTCATAGGCTCACCCAGTGGCGTCGGCCCCGGAAGCTCCGGGGTCCTAGATTGCCGGAGATGCGCTCTGAATGTTTTTCCGGAAATATAACTGATCATACTGCATGCACATGTATGATTCTATTTTCACGATTTTTTTTCCGCAATTATAAGCATGCATCGATATTGAAAACATCGCACCTCATGCCTTCATCCATTTGACGTTTTAGTTATATTTAAAACATACAAAACGATGACATAGTTCTTGGGAGGGAAACCAATATGCCTACAGATACGATTCATTCACACAAAGATAAAACAAGGAAATCCTCACAGCCCAACAGGCGAGGGTCCACGAGCCGTTTAGGCCCCGGAAGCTCCGAAGTTCCAGATCTCCAGAGACGCGTTCTAAGAGTTTTCTCAGAAATAAATTCGAACGTAATGTATGCAGATTTATGGTTCTATTTTCACGTATACTATGTTTCGCATTTATAAGCACTCATCGATATTGAAAAAAATCATACTTCATGCCTGAATCCATTTGACTTTTTAGTTATATTTATCACATAAAACAAGCTGAGTAGCTAGCAGGTCCTCCGCCAAGTAGCCTGTTTGAGAGCATACAGCATATACGCTTCCAATATCTCCTCAAATATAACTTGGAAAGTTGATATGTGTATGTGGAAAGAGACATTCATCTGGAATTGTTGAGACAATTTGAGGAGGTTTGGGAAGCAGTAATGGGTAGTGTAACACTGGAATGTAAGTCTGTAGTTGTATATGGATTTGTGGATGGTGAGGTTTATAAATCGATGAGTGGAATAGATCAAGATATCGCTTTTCACAACACATATGGGTACAATATGGGTGAGTGAAATCCAAGATGGTCAATGGCAGCCATCTTGGATTACATACTACCTCAATGAAAATCAATACCAATCGCTGTCTAACTGATGTGAAGCACCGCCTTGAGTTTGAAGTCGATTGGTCGAACTGTTCTCGAGATATCGCGTTCACAAGATGTGGGATGGACAGAATCCAATATGGTCAATGGCAGCCATCTTGGATTATGTACCTCAGTGAAAACCAATACCAATGGCCGTCTAACTGATGTGAAAAACCTTCCCTAGTTTGAAGTCGATTGGTTGATTTGTTTTTGAGATATCGTGTTAAGATGTGGAACGGAGTGAATCCAATATGGTCCATGGCAGCCATCTTGGATTACGCATCTCAGTGAAAATCAAAACCAATGGCCGTTTAACTGATGCAAAGCACATTCTCAAGTTTGAAGTGGATTGGTCAAACTGTTGTCGAGATATCGCGTTCACAAGATGTGGGATGGACAGAATCCAATATGGTCAATGGCAGCCATCTTGGATTACGTACCTCAGTGAAAATCAATACCAATGGCCGTCTAACTGATGTGAAGAAGCTTCCCAAATTTGAAGTCGATTGGTTGAATTGTTCTCGAGATATCGCGTTCACAAGATCTGGGACGGATGGAATCCAATATGGTCAATAGCAGCCATCTTGGATTATGTACCTCAGTGAAAATCAATACCAATGGCTGTCTGACTGATGTGAAGAACCTTCCCAAGCTTGAAGTTGATTGGTGGAATTGTTCTTGAGATATCGCGTTCACAAGATGTGGGATGAACAGAATCCAATATGGTCGATGGCGGCCATCTTGGATTACGTACTTCAGTGAAAATCAATACCAATGCCCGTCTAACTGATGTGAAGCACCTTCTCAAGTTTGAAGTCGATTGGTCGAATTGTTCTTGAGATATCGCGTTCACAAGATGTGGGATGAACAGAATCCAATATGGTCGATGGCGGCCATCTTGGATTACGTACTTCAGTGAAAATCAATACCAATGCCCGTCTAACTGATGTGAAGCACCTTCTCAAGTTTGAAGTCGATTGGTCGAATTGTTCTTGAGATATCGCGTTCACAAGATGTGGGATGGACAGAATCCAATATGGTCAATGGCAGCCATCTTGGATTATGTACCTCAGTGAAAACCAATACCAATGGCCGTCTAACTGATGTGAAAAACCTTCCCAAGTTTGAAGTCGATTGGTTGATTTGTTTTTGATATATCGTGTTAAGAAGATGTGGAACGGAGTGAATCCAATATGGTTCATGGCAGCCATCTTGGATTACGCATCTCAGTGAAAATCAAAACCAATGGCCGTTTAACTGATGCAAAGCACATTCTCAAGTTTGAAGTGGATTGGTCAAACTGTTGTCGAGATATCGCGTTCACAAGATGTGGGATGGACAGAATCCAATATGGTCAATGGCAGCCATCTTGGATTACGTACCTCAGTGAAAATCAATACCAATGGCCGTCTGACTGATGTGAAGAACCTTCCCAAGCTTGAAGTTGATTGGTGGAATTGTTCTTGAGATATCGCGTTCACAAGATGTGGGACGAACAGAATCCAATATGGTCGATGGCGGCCATCTTGGATTACGTACTTCAGTGAAAATCAATACCAATGGCCGTCTAACTGATGTGAAGCACCTTCTCAAGTTTGAAGTCGATTGGTCGAATTGTTCTTGAGATATCGCGTTCACAAGATGTGGGACGGACAGAATCCAATATGGTCGATGGCGGCCATCTTGGATTACGTACCTCAGTGAAAATCAATACCAATGGCCGTCTGACTGATGTGAAGAACCTTCCCAAGCTTGAAGTTGATTGGTGGAATTGTTCTTGAGATATCGCGTTCACAAGATGTGGGATGAACAGAATCCAATATGGTCGATGGCGGCCATCTTGGATTACGTACTTCAGTGAAAATCAATACCAATGGCCGTCTAACTGATGTGAAGCACCTTCTCAAGTTTGAAGTCGATTGGTCGAATTGTTCTTGAGATATCGCGTTCACAAGATGTGGGACGGACAGAATCCAATTTGGTCGACGGCGGCCATCTTGGATTACGTACCTCAGTGAAAATCAATACCAATCGCCGTCTAACTGATGTGAAGCGCCTTCTCAAGTTTGAAGTCGATTGGTCGAATTGTTCTCTAGATATCGCGTTCACAAGATGTGGGACGGACGCTGGTACCCACATTCGAACCTTAAGTGGTTACAATTGTGCAACATTGTAACGAAACATTGTTGAAAGTTGGATGCAATGTTGCAGTGGTGGGAGGACTTGGAAATGCTAGCCGTCCGTCCTTCCGTCCGGACGTACCCACATTTGAGCCTTATGTGGATTTTTGCTTAAGTGGTTGATGAGTCAGTACCAGAAGTGCTAAGGTGGTTACAAATATTTTTGGGTATAATACAGCCTTAAGTGGTGGGGGTGGTATGTCCGTACTTGTGTTGTTTATACCTACCAGTCCAACACTATAGTGGTTATGTGTCCTTACTTGTGGGGTTTATACAGTCATTTGTCCATACTTGTGTTGTTTATACCCACCAGTCCAACACTAGAGTGGTTATGTGTCCTTGCTTGTGGGGTTTATACATAGTCATTTGTCCATACTTGTGCTGTTTATACCTACCAGTCCAACACTAGAGTGGTTATGTGTCCTTACTTGTGGGGTTTATACATAGTCATTTGTCCATACTTGTGTTGCTTATACCTACCAGTCCAACACTAGAGTGGTTATGTGTCCTTACTTGTGGGGTTTTTGTCATTTGTCCATACTATAGTGCTGTTTATACAGTGCAACACTAGAGTGGTTATGTGTCCTTGCTTGTGAAGTGTATAGTCATTTGTCCATGATACTTGTGTTGTTCATACCTACCAGTCCAACACTATAGTGGTTATGTGTCCTTACTTGTGTGGTTTATACAGTCATTAAGGGCGGACAATAACCTATCCTTCTAAGGACGGACACTACGACAGAGACAATACAGTTGTAAAACACTGTCGAGTCGAAGCAAACCACTCAGGACATGGACTCCACTTCCTCTCAAGGAATGGACAAAGATACCACACAAGGCATGGAGAGATAACAACCCTTAAGGACGGACAATAACCTATCCTCCTAAGGACGGACACTACGACAGAGACAATACAGTTGTAAAACACTGTCGAGTCGAAGCAAACCACTCAGGACATGGACTCCACTTCCCCTCAAGGAATGGACAAAGATACCACACAAGGCATGGACAGATAACAACCCTTAAGGACGGACAATAACCTATCCTCCTAAGGACGGACACTACGACAGAGACAATACAGTTGTAAAACACTGTAGAGTCGAAGCAAACCACTCAGGACATGGACTCCACTTCCCCTCAAGGAATGGACAAAGATACCACACAAGGCATGGACAGATAACAACCCTTAAGGACGGACAATAACCTATCCTCCTAAGGACGGACACTACGACAGGGACAATAGAGTTGTAAAACACTGTCAAGTCGAAGCAAACCACTCAGGACATGGACTCCACTTCCCCTCAAGGAATGGACAAAGATACCACACAAGGCATGGACAGATAACAACCCTTAAGGACGGACAATAACCTATCCTCCTAAGGACGGACACTACGACAGGGACAATACAGTTGTAAAACACTGTCAAGTCGAAGCAAACCACTCAGGACATGGACTCCTCTTCCCCTCAAGGATTGGACAAAGATACCACACAAGGCATGGACAGATAACAACCCTTAAGGACGGACAATAACCTATCCTCCTAAGGACGGACACTACGACAGAGACAATACAGTTGTAAAACACTGTGGAGTCGAAGCAAACCACTCAGGACATGGACACCACTTCCCCTCAAGGAATGGACAAAGATACCACACAAGGCATGGACAGATAACAACCCTTAAGGACGGACAATAACCTATCCTCCTAAGGACGGACACTACGACAGGGACAATACAGTTGT
>JAVTVY010026295.1:0-10347 GCA_036873755.1 Hanleya hanleyi | reverse complement strand
AGATGTATATTGTCGTAATTCAAATTTATTTTTATCTGCTTCTTTGAGGAAAAGTTTTATTCAAACAGAGAGCTGAGGGTTCATAATCCCGAGTTAACAACTGAAGCTCATTTCAATTTGGTCAAACTCCTCTGACTATATCTCTTTTAACCTTGCCTTGATATAAGATAATTCCGTAGTTGAATAACATTATCATTGCTGGACTTGATCATAGTCACATATAACTTAATCAGGGTCTATCTCGTTTAGATATTATTTTTCTGTGAATATGGTGTAGGTTTAACTGACCTGACGTGTGTACTTGAGAGTGGAATTAGTTAGGAGATGCTTAGTTAGGAGAAAGCAATATGTTTGACTGGAAATGACAGGGCCTGCCATAGCAGTCAGTTAGTTTGCTAGTGATGCTCAAAATAATCTCCAGAGTTCACCTACTGAACTACCAAGGCTCTAGCTATATTTAGTTGAGATCGTCCACTTGACCTTGACCGTGTTTAACAGCATGTAATATGGGCATCATTTCAAAGTTCTAAGGCTACACTTCAGAATGGCGGTATTTAATTAGCACCATTATCTTATAAACTTTGAAACGATTTAACTGAATTAAAAATATATATCATGAGTTGCATGATGTAGTAATTTGGTGCTAATGTCATTATATGAATTAGGTCTTTGGATTGTGGACGCGGAAATCCTTTAATGGACGACGGCTGAATATTGAATGACAGACTAGACGCTTTTATTTGAATAGAAAATAGTTCCGATTTTCCGAAGTTTTCTTGAAAATTTCTACGTAATCTTTCAACTATACCAAGATATATCATGATCTCTACGTGTCACAAAAGCATGTAATACTTTCATCACCATGACGTGCGCCTGAAATGGTTACGTCATCGTTTTATCGCCTGGCGCTTAAAGGATATCTCCACCATGTTAAATTGTTGGGCATCTCCTGACTGGAGTTATCTGATATCAACCTCCAATTGTCAGGACGATCTACATTCGGGGAAATTGTGTATACCTTCGGTGACGTAATTCGACGATGGTATTCATTAGACATATGTGAAATTCTTTATTCACATGCATTCACTGGTGGCCTTGGCATAGCTTAGACTCGGTAAAAACAGAGGTACAGGGGATTGAAGCCCAATCTGGCTTTAAACAATGTGATTAGACACGGGGAACGTAACATCAATCAATGACATTGGGGAATCACTCAATCAACACTAAAATTAAATCAAACAAACAATAATTTATTATGTAAAAATACAAGTACTAGTTCACTTCAAACCAACTTCCAAAATAACCAAAACACATGTTTTAATACCCAAGTTACACAAGTATTAAAAGTAATGCATGTTGTGTTTTGATTGAAGTTTGTTTGAAGTGGCTTGTTACTTGCATTTCGATAGAATAAATTACTGTTTTGTTTGGTTTAATTTTGGAGTTGTGTTAATGATTCACCAATGTCATTTATAGATGTCGTTACGTCGCCCCGTGCATATTCGCCTTGTTTATGGCCAGATTGGGCTTCAATCCCCAGTACCTCACACCGAGTCTAAGGTACCCTAAGCTTAAGGTTCTCCGTGAATGCATATAAATGGCGAATGCCATCGCGGAATTACGTCACCAAAGGTATCCACGATTTCCCCAAGTGGAGATCGTCCTGGCAATTGAAGGTTGATATCAGGTAACTCCACTCAGGAAATGCCCCAAAAGTTAACATGATGGAGATACCCTTTAGGCACGTGGGGATAGTATTATAATGTAATCATTTTAGACACATATCATTATGATGAAATTATTACATGTGTTTGTGCCACGTACAGTTCACGATATAATTTGTTACAGTTGAAACTTTTGATACATTATTTCCTATCAGTCGTTAAATATTATATAGTCATTCTGAACGTTAGCGCTAGAACTTCTAAATTATGCCGATAATGCATGCTGGTGCACAAGGTCAAACACGCTAATGATGTTAAACAAGGTCAAAAAGGCTAATACATGTGGAGAACCTCAACTAAATATAGCTAGAGAGTTGGTAGTTTGGTATGTGAACTCTGAGAGACAGTTTTGTGCATGGTTAACTAAACTGATATGGCAGATCTTGTCCGTCCCAATTTACGCATTGCTTTCTCTTACGCATGTTGAATATAACCTGGAAGTGAAGATATTTATACACAAGTAACACATGTTAGATCATTTAAACGTACATGTTCAGAGAAAAATCATATCTAATTAATAGGGAATGACAATTATTAATATTACAGGACTTAATCATCTTCACATATTAAATTTTTTTATTGAACTACGGAATTTCCCTATATCAAGACAAGGTATAAAAGAGATAGTCATATAAGATCTTAAGGATGTCAGACAACAGGAAATTGTTTTGGTCACGGTAGTAATTGCTTTATTGTTGTTTACTCATTTGTATTTAATGTTTGAGATTTATGCTGCAGATTTGAAAGGTTGTATTTGATGACAAGTTATATTTGAAGATGAGCCGTTTTGAAGAAGCCGTGTCTACTGATGACACCATATTTGATTATGTATAAGGTTAGCGTAAGTGTTTCAATACAGATTCTCTGGTGATTCAACGGATGGTTGTATTACGTAAAGAGTCTGTCTGGGCGATTGATATGCCAGTGTGGAGTCTTGAGTCATGTAACGAGTATTGAATCATTTAGGAATCATATATAAGTGTAGTCTCGATATTACGTTACGACTGCGCGTTTGCTCTTTGACTTGCAGTATGGTAATAAAAAAGTGCTATATAAACATCTGAATATGTCGCTGAAGCATTTCAAGATTTATGTTACTATTTCAAATGTAACAGTCACCGTTATTTCAGTTTCAGTGAAGTTTATGATTGACTTATTTTATGGATTTGTTTATAGGCCTCAGGTGATTTGTTGATAATAATTTCTCTCTCCGTTGAATTCAGTGGGGATCTGTAATACTTTATTTTACTTGATACGTGACTTTCGATTTTGGTATTTTATGCCGCAAGGGAGATGCTTCCCGATGCGATGGTTGATATTTGATTGGATGAAATCAAATGATGTATGCAGGATGTGCTTAGTATGCGATGCATTTCTTCTCTCTATACTCCGTCAATAATGAGTTGCTAATCGGCAAAGATATCATTTCTTCTCTTTTTATTACGCTAGTAATGAGTTGCTGATCGGTGGAGATCATCGTGTGAGAGAGAGAATTAAGATTTAATGTCGCGTTCAGCAATATTTCAGCTATATAGCGAAAAACAAAATTCTAAGTACTCAAGCCAATAACTTAGTAATCCAATGCATTAAAACATACACACATTAAAACTTATGTAACAGACCGATTTCTCTCAAATATCCCAAGATGCAATCCTCCCTCACCCGACTAAAAAGATCTTCCAAACTAGTCGCTCGATAGAAAGCATCTCTTACAATCTTAAAATCTATGTATTCGATAAGAATATGTTTCACCGTGAGATCTTCGTGACATGGAATACGCCTTGGGACTGGCTCTTTTTTTAGTAAATCGTGTGCACAAATCGTCGGTGTTGTGATTTCCCTAGGATGATGTCATATGACAATATGTGAGGGAAACAAAATCTCTTTTCAAAGGGCAAACGTTTATTTCGTTGGTTCATTCGCTATTGAGATATGAGTGACGAACAAAATGTTTTGAACGTATATTGACATAGCTGATTCTAACTGGACATTATGAATTTCAGCAAACTTATAAGCGAGAATTTCTTACACAAAATAATATCAGATTGAAATTGATTATTCTAAGTAAAGTTAGGAATGGTTTCGGAAATTCTGGAAAGAAAAATTATCTCGATTTCAGTTTCTGAATTTCAAAATTTGGTGACGTAGTATCTCTTTTTGTAAGAATGAGAATTCATGAGTTTGCCGTTAACTCGGGACTTGTCAACTTACATGGCAGATTATATTACAAGCGTCTAGTCCGTCATTCATAATCCAGCTGTCGTCCATTAGAGAATATCCGCGTCCATAATCCAAAGAAATATATTATATTATAATATTACGGTGATGTGTCCACATATAATATATATTTATGATGGATAATAGTGATGGTATTGACGGCGTTCCTTATGATAACTGGGACTCGTTACCTTTTAGCAATATAGATGAAATTCCTAACACTTATGATAATAGTACCTCTTGTAACAATACTTTCGATTATCAAAATATGTGTTTTAATCCACTGAAACTGAATGTAGATGAAGCCGAGCGCTACCTGACTGATGATAACTCTTATGAAGCTGATCACTGGGATAAACTAAGAGTACACCAATCTAATTATTTTGAAGAAGATTCCTTTAATGAAAAATTGAACGATCTACCATCGCTCCGGAGTGATAATTTATCTATTTTACACATCAATGTCTGTAGTTTAAGAAAACATTATACTGAAATAGTGGGGTCCATTTCTAATCTCAATCTACATTTCTCTGTGCTGGGCATTTCTGAAAGTTGGCTGGACCCAAAAATTGAGAAATTATTTGACATCCCTGGTTATACTCCTTTTACCTCATCTAGATCTAATAAGAAAGGCGGAGGCCTTGTCATGTACGTTAGAAGCGACGTCAAATCGTGTATTGTCAGAGAAGACCTGTCAGCTCATAACGACGACCAGTATGAATCTCTCTTTGTAGAAATTGAAAGCCCTACCCAGAATAATGGTAAAAGTCAAAGTCCTAGCAAGTACATTATCGGTTTATTTTATCGCCCACCGGGGAAAAGTGTCGAACAATTCAATGTTAGCCTGAATGATACCTTAAAGCGAATGAAATCTGAGAGAAAGCGATGTTTTCTTATGGGTGACTTCAACGTTGACTTGTTTAAAGTTGATACCCATTTACCTTCAAAACATTTTCTTGAAACAATGATGTCTTATCACTTTTTTCCATCAATCAGGAAACCTACCAGAGTTACTTCCCATTCTGCGACATTAATTGATAACATATTTTCTAATTCCTATGATGCACCTATTATATCTGGTATCCTATTAACCGACATATCCGATCACTTCCCCATTTTTCTCATTGACGATACCGTCTCCTCTTATGTCAATCAGCCAACCACTAGAGTATCGCGAAAATTTACCCCCGAAAGCAAAGATATATTTGTAGATAAAATAAAACGATGTGATTGGAATCCTATGATCAGTGAAACCGGCGATGTAAACGAAGCTTATGAATCATTTCAAAATGATTTTATGAATATTTTCGATGACTGTTTTCCTCTTGAGGAGACACGCATATCTAGTTATAAAATACTTAAACCTTGGGTGACGCCTGCTCTTCTTCATTCGATCCGTGAGAAGAACAGACTCTTTAATCTACAACTTCGTCTTAATGATGTAAGTATCCGACGCCAATATCGCCAATACAGAAACAAATTGAACCATCTTCTCAAAACGGCAAAAAAACAGTTCTTTCATGATAGATTCAATACATACAATAATGATATTAAAGGCACATGGAAGATTATTAATCAACTTCTTAATAGATCTAGCAAAAGCAGTACCTCCAGTTCATTTCTAATTGGTGACCGAGAAATAACAGATCCTCTTGAAGTCGCGAATAAATTTAACGAATATTTTTGTACCGTAGCTAGCAAACTTGCTGATAAAATACCTAATGTAAATGTAGAGTATTCCGAATTCTTGAAGAACCCAATAGATGAGGATTTTGAATTTACTCCATCCAGTGCAGCAGAGGTAACGGAGCTTATACTAAATTCGAAATGTGCCGCACCTGGTATTGACGGAATATGTATGTCTATGGTCAAACTGGTTGCCAGTGACATTGCGTCACCTTTATCTTGTATTATAAATCTATCCTTCCAAACAGGAGTTTTCCCGTCTGCCATGAAAATCGCTAAACTGTCGCCAATATTCAAATCTGGTGATACCCACTTATTGAAAAATTATCGGCCTATATCCGTTTTACCGTGCTATAGCAAAATTCTTGAAAAGGCCGCGGCCTCTCGAATAACTGATTTCCTAGAAAAAATGAACATTCTTTGCGCGAATCAATTTGGCTTCAGAAAGAACCATTCTACTTTCCTTGCTGTCCTTTCATTGCACGAAGCCCTGGTCACCGCTAAGGAATCTAAACAATTCAGCATTGTGACATTTTTAGATCTTTCTAAGGCATTCGACACAGTCAATCATACTATTTTAGTAGAAAAAATGAGTTACTACGGCTTTCGGGGTATCAGTAACCATTGGTTTAAAAGTTACTTGACAGACCGCTATCAATCTACATTATATAACGATACTATTTCGTCACCAGGTCTTGTTACGTGTGGTGTTCCACAAGGGTCTATACTAGGACCTATACTATTTCTCATATACATTAACGATTTAAATATGGCTATTCACTCTTCAGAAATTATCCTGTTTGCTGATGATACAAGTGTAATACTGTCCGATGAAAATCCTCTTTCCCTTTTTCAAACTATGTCTGCTGAGCTTCATTTTATGTACAACTGGTTTTCAAGCAACATGTTATCCTTAAACCTTGAGAAAACAAAATTCATGCTTATTCAGCCACATTCACATGCACGTTTAGATTTTACGCCAACGTTATCTGTTTTAGGGTTCAGTATAGAACAAGTTAAGTCATTCAAATTTCTTGGAGTTTATGTGAATGATAAGTTAACATGGACTACCCATATAAATGAAATATGTCAAATAATCTCTAGAAACATAGGTGTCCTAAACTGCATCAAAGGAGCTCTTACTAAAAGAACCCTTTACATTATTTATTATTCTTTGATTTATCCATATATATCTTATTGCAATGTGGTATGGTCTAATACTTATCCGAGTCATCTTCATACACTTGCTTTACTGCAGAAGAGAGTCGTTAGAATTATTTCACTGAGCTCTAGACTTGAGCACACTGCGCCTTTGTTTGCCTCCTACAAGATCCTGAGATTGTCAGAACTGAACCTTTACCTCACTCTCCAGTTTGCCCATAAGTTTCTTCATAAATTCGATTTAGTTCCAGTTCGATTTCAAAATTATTTTACGAGACAGATCCAGGTACACGCCTATCCTACGCGCGGTCATTTGTATAATTTATATCGACCTTTCTATCGGACAAATCTTTCTTTACATACACCGAAAATCATTACTCCAAAAGAATGGAACAAGCTGCCGTCAACCTTAAAGTCATGCGAATCCATATCACTATTCAAATCAAAACTGAAAGAATATTTACTTAATGTATAAGGCTCTCACCGACCCAGGAATATGTTATATGGCAAAAAATGCACATTGTTCATTTATAATCTCTGTTTATTGTTCATTTATGATCTCTGTTTATTCACCTAATTTATACTTAATCTTCACCCAGTCTTGTCTATCTAAATCCTGTATAAATCTGTCTTTAAATATTTAGTTTTATATTACTTGGGACATTACAAGCCCTTTGGGGTTTTCATCCCGCCAGATTTTCATGATGTATGTGTATAAATTTTAACTTTATTGTACATATGTTTTATCTGGTGAATAAACGAACAAACAAACAAACAAACAAACAAACAAAGACCTATTCCATATTCCATATAACAGTATTAGCACCAAATTCAAAAAAGTTTGATGAACTGTAGGAGATAGTATACAATGATTATGTGTGTTGTAATTTTTACCTGCATATGGCTAGATTCTTCGGGTGGACGTTTCGTCCCCGAGGCCCGCCCCCTGTACAGACCTATTGGTCTTTGATATATGTTAGCATTTGTGGAAAGTTGATGCTGGGTCGACATCGGGCCTTACAGGCAAGTCTTTTGTGTTAAATGCCGTCATTTTCATCTGACGACGATACAGCTCACCAATTCCCAGGGTACGATTTGTCACAACGAAACAGCTCACCAGTTACCAATATACGAGTTGTCAGAGCATTTCCATCATGGTTCTGTAGATTTGTATCTAATACAGCTTATGTCGGTTGCCACATGAACAGATACAATAAAAGCGTACCTGAGATACAACACATATCACGAATCGTTAGATTATCGGTATGTGCTTTGGAATAGGTTAACCGGAAGACTATACTGTGAAGTCATGTGGCTCTGTCAGTATGTCGGCGCCTCTTCCCACTTCCCTTATATGTGTTGTAATTCTCACATAAGTACTGATAGAGGGTCTGATATATGGGCCATATGGGCTTCAAACAGGATCAACCTCTTGAGTACTTAGAATTTTGTTTGATCGTCGCTATATAGCTGAAATATTGCTGAACGCGACATTAAACCTTGCTTTTCTCTCTCTCTCCTCTCTCAACCTCATCATCTAGGGCTGCCTATAGCCATTTTAACAGCCTCAGTATCCCCTTTGGTGCCAACATGACTAGGCAACCAACAAAACACAATATCAATTTGTTTGATCAAATCTACAGTCATATAATTGTACAATATTCAAGACGGTGGGATGAGTTGAAGTTCCACTTTTAATCGCTTGAAAGCATGACAGTAAATCTGAGAATATGACATACTTTTTCCTTTTAGTGGACCCAATATCTTCCGAAGCCGACAATGTAGTGTTTGCTTCTGCAGTGAATATCGAACTTTTACCTGGTAGTCGGCATGTTTTAGTTTTAGAACTAAAGATAGCAGCAAATGCTACTCTCTCACCATCTTTAGAAACATTTGTATAAATATTCTGACGCGACCTGTAATTTTCTCTCGATAGACCCAATTCTTGTGTATACACGAGCTCTGCTTTTTTCATAATTCGTTAGTGTAACGTCTACTTCTTGTTTAGCTAACTGCCATGGTGGAATTGGTAAGAGCTTGCTAACTGCCATGGTGGAATTGGTAAGAGCTTGTTAGGCAAATTTTGACTAAGCTTAATACCAGCTGCTACAATGTGTGGTTTCATACGAATTGCAAGAGGTGGAATAATGGAGGGTTTCTTTAAATGGAATTCCACGTATTGAGGATTGAAAATCCATGCCACGAAGATCTCATATTCTTATCGACTGTATAGATTTTAAGATTGTAAGAGATTCTTTTCATCGAGTAGCAACTTTAGAAGATCATTTAAGTCGGGTGAAAGAAGACTGTATCTTAGGTTATTTGAGAGAAATTGAGCATAATTTTTAATGTGTGTTTGTTTTTTAAAGTGTTGGGTTATTAACTTAATTACACAGAATTTTGTTTGATCATCGCTATATAGCCGACATATTGCTGAACGCGATGTTAAACCTCAATTCTCTCTCTCTCTCTCTCTCTCTCTCTCTCTCTCTCTCTTCGGTTTCAGGTATCGGTCAACCCTAGATTCAAATGAGTTCAATGATGGTTCAAAGTATCCGGTGTGGTGACTCTTTTGGCTTAAAATGTCCGACTCCTGTCTTCTAACCCACCTCTGACATTTTATTTTCTCAACATTGAAACTATAGACAGAAACTTATCCCTACAGAAGAGGATATGAGAAGGATCTCCAGGACATTTTTACCCATCACCAAGGCAACGTATTCAATAGGTTGCAAACGCGGCGACCGAGGAAGTTCTGTACTACTGCTTTGGTTGCCCTGTTTTTGGTTTTTACTATTTTCGTGCTGTGACCACGTGCAACCAATTTATTATGTAGATGTTTTCCAGGTATTTATATGTGTCTAGAGAACAAATATAATCTTGGTTAATTGACGGCACGAAATCATTTACTAAAGACAAGTGTTTAATCGTTTTATTAGTTTAGCTGCACGACGCTGTACATGTTCTAATACCATACAGCTCTTAACGAAGAGAGGTGCAGCCACAACATTTCCGTAATCTAGGTGCGCTTGTACCAATGATGTTCTCAGTTTGATGGTAGATTTTTGTCTAGATAAGTACAGCTTCTCTGAATAAATTCAAGTAGGCGTCAGATCTGACATTCAATATTCCGCCGAATTATCCGCTTTGCCTTAGCTGCCACTTTGTTCAATAGGACTTCGAGATACTTTTCCAGCCCAGAGTTTCCCAGTTTAACAGGCCCCCTATTAGTGTCCTAGTAAAGTCTGAACTTGGATTCTTACAACATGGGCGCATCAGTTTGTACTTTGTGGGGTTAAGCGGGATTAACCCATTCGGACTCGATTCTAAATAACCCATTCAGACTTGATTAACCCTTTCAGGCTCAAATACCCCATTTTCAAGTACCCAGATGTCACTTTATATCTCCACATGAACAGCTACAATAAATACAATATCTGGGATACAAATCATCACAGGGATCATTTTTGGTTCTCGTGATGTTTGTAGATATATGCAGTAAGTCTGTGTCTGTGGGGTCATATGATTTCTTGACAGTACACCGGCACCCTTTTAATCG
>JAVTVY010026294.1:0-10878 GCA_036873755.1 Hanleya hanleyi | reverse complement strand
TGTACACCCCGAGAACTACAAGATGACACCCTTCAGGACGCATTCGAACCGTGATTAGCCCATCTCGACCCCAAATAACTTCCTTCGCTGCCCCAAAATGGCCACTTTACTTACTACAACCAACTGCGCATGCGCAGATTAACGCGACATGCATTCAAAAACACACCATTCTGACTCTACCCCACACAAGCTTCACTTTGACACCTCCCACGGCCCATTCGAACCGTGATTAGCTCATCTCTAACCCAAACACACCCCTACATAGCACCCAAAATGCCTGTTTTCTATACTACGGCCAGACTGCGCATGCGCAGACTATTGAACACGGACGAACCATTAGTGTAGTCAAGTGCTCCTCACGAGAGCTTCAAATAAGACCTGCATCGACCCCATTGGACCATTAGGGACTCACCTAGACTCAACCATGTCCACCCCGTATGGGCCTATACACCCATAGCCATGCAGTATAGGCCTATGGGCCTACAGGCCTCGGTTGACTTTTTCAAAATTTCCTGAGAACTCACCAACACTTCCTATCGTGTTCTAAATGACGAGACGAGTAAAACGAGACCCCACAACCCTACCGCAAATGTATGAAGTGGGTTTCCCGGTAAGGATAAACATTGAACCTATACTGAAGTATGAGTCTATATGGGGCTCGGTGACTTTTCAAAAATTTCACCGATTCACTTTTGAGGACACTTCCTATCATGTTCTAAATGACGAGACGAAGTAAAACGAGACCCCACAACCGCAAATGTATAGAAAGTACGTTTCCCAGGGGACAAACGTGATCTATACCCTCAGTATGGGACTATATGGGAGTTCGGTGACTTTTTCAAAATTTCACCGTTTCGCTCCGGGACACTTCCTATCATGTTCTAAATGACGAGACTAAGAAAACGAGACCCCACAACCTATACCGCAAATGTCGAGAAGGAGGTTTCCCAGGATGGTCCTATACCCCCATACCCCATATATTCATTTTTCCGTAATTTAGAATAAAGTCCGTGTTCCGCATTTTTTCAGGAAAATTTTTACATACACCCACCCTGGAACTAGGCGGAAATAACTCTATTGATAGGCAAGCCCCGTTAAGCCCGGCGACCTATATACCCCCCATACCCCATATAGGCATTTTCCCGTAATTTAGGATAAAGTCCGTGTTCCGTATTTTTTTTCAGGAAAAATTTTACATGCACCCACCCAGCCATCAAATACCCCTTCACCTAGGCTTCACGTTGATACCTCACTCGACCCCATTCGACCATTAGGGGCTCCCTAGATGCCAAAACGTCTATTTTCATACCCTTGGGCCACCGCGCATGCGCAGAATGACCATAATTCAACCCCACACCCAGTCCATTAGATGCCCCTTCATGAATGCTTCACTTTGATACCTCACTCGACCCCATCGGTCCACTAGGGCTCCCCTAGCTCCAAAAAGGCTATTTTCATACCCTTCGGCCACCGCGCATGCGCAGAAGGCCGCTATGTCAACCCCACACCCAGGCCATTAGATGCCCCTTCATGAATGCTTCACTTTGATACCTCACTCGGACCCCATTGGACCATTAGGGGCTCCCTAGCTCCAAAAGGCTATTTTCATACCCTTCGCCACCGCGCATGCGCAGAAGGCCGATATGTCAACCCCACACCCAAAGTCCATTAGATGCCCCTTCATGAATGCTTCACATTGATACCTCACTCGACCCCATCGGTCCACTAGGGGCTCCCTAGCTCCAAAAGGCTATTTATACCCTTCGGCCACCGCGCATGCGCAGAAGGCCGATATGTCAACCCCACACCCAGTCCATCAGATGCCCCTTCATGAATGCTTCTTACATTGATACCTCACTCAACCCCATTGGACCATTAGGGGCTCCCCTAGCTCCAAAAAGGCTATTTTCATACCCTTCGGCCACCTGCGCATGCGCAGAAGGCCGATATGTCAACCCCACACCCAGTCCATTAGATGCCCCTTCATGAATGCTTCACATTGATACCTCACTCGACCCCATCGGTCCACTAGGGGCTACCCTAGCTCCAAAAAGGCTATTTTCATACCCTTCGGCCACCGCGCATGCGCAAAAGGCCGATAGTTCAATCCCACACCCAGCCCATTAGATGCCCCTTCACGAATGCTTTACATTGATACCTCACTCGACCCCATCGGACCATTTTATCTAGGGACTACTTTTTCTCCGCGGAGGCGACCGCATAACCGCCAGACATGACCGCATCACCGCGGAGGAATATACATGGAACTATTTTTGACCTGAAAAAATTGGACTCTCCTGTGCTGGAGGTAGCCTTTTGGTCAATTTGAAATACTCGCTTCTGATTGGACGAGAGCTCTGTGGCAGATTTGAAATACTCGCTTCTGATTGGTCCGCCCACACTTGCCCCACAAAAGTAGGTCAATCAGACTCAATCGGTCTTTTCTCTACTACTACCTATATTCTCACGACATCTTATTTTCGTGACTTCACGGTTTGGAAGAATCTGCGCCAATTTCGCGACTTTACATATAAGTCCACCATTTTTTTTTCGTTTTCGCGTGTATCCAATTTTCCCAGCCGTGAAAAGTAAATACGGTATAGCAGGTTTGGAGCGCAAGACAGAAAACATTTGAAAAATTTGACGGAAAACGTCTCCAATATAAATTCTCGCTAGATGAAGATATCCTCCATCTTATCATAGGGGCTCGTTACCGTTGTTAATTGGTTAATTAGGTTGATTATAAGGGGGGGGGGAGGGTGGAGGTAGGGAATAATCCATTTATATTCTCTACCTCGATTTTGGGTTCGGGAAAACCCCCCCTTTCGGAAATATTATATATTTTTCTCATATAAATGCCCTTTTCAAACTGAAGCGAAACTGTTTGCCCTTTTTCCCATACAGCGAACCCCCTGATGTGCCCTTTTGGAGTGAAGGCGAACCACCCCTCAGTAAATTAACAGCGGTAACGAGCTCCAGTGGATCTTATAGTGTCAAACCGTTCTCTTTTTCATTGGACATATCGGTAACTCCGAACTCCATGCAAGTTTAACGTGCACGGCAGAATCTACATTCTGCATATTTGCTAGTCGAGTCGACTACATTAAAGCTATAGATTTGTGATACAGCATCGTCCCTTATGTTTTCTTCCCTCAGCTACGCAGATAGTAGCCGTATATAGAGTACGATGTGATATAGTCGGTCACTTAATTCGCCTTTTTGCAAATTTTTTGAGAGAACAAAGAAGAACCTCTATGTGTGGTGACCCTAGACTAATAATATTTTCAACTAGCGGTATAGCTGACATATTTTAAAGTAACATTTGCCAAATTATATTGTTCTACTCAAAATGACACTTTCTTTGAATGGTGAGAAAATATAGTACATATGTATAAACTATTTCAGTTGTCACCAGTTCAAATAATCTCCTGGGTTAATAGATAGTGCAAAGTGAAATTATACAACCCAGTAGCTGATCAGCTGAAGTCATTGAACAGACAAGCTCTTCTTCGTTCTCTCAATAATGTGCAACTGAACCATTGACAATTCAGCTTCCCATCTCCCAAAATTCAAAGTATATGAAGATGGAAAGCTCAACATCTCTCTCGTCTGCCAGCTTTTCATCTTGAAAAATTGAAAGGAGAAAAATGGAAAGCTCTACATCGCTCCCGTATTCCATTTCGCAAATGGAACGTGGAACGATGAAAAGCTCATACAACGCTCCCGTATTTCTGCATTCCATCTTAGAAAATTGAACGTAGAAAGATGGAAAGCTCTACATCGCTCCCGCAGATATTGAAAGTATATGGAAAGCTCTACATCGCTTCCGTATTCCTGCTTTCCATCGAGGAAAATTGGAAACAATAAGACATAAAGCTCAACATCGCTTCCATATTTTGTATTTCCAAATATATTTATGTCAAATAGGAATACCCGACCGATATACTTTGTTCTCAAAATGTGCGAGATATATATGTCTCATTGTAATTAACGATCTCCTCTCCAAACACCAGTTACAACGTACCAGACTCAAAATAAATCCGCCTGTGGTAAACTGTAAATGAAAGAAACGGGATAGATTTTAACAAGGTTATGGCTCCGGTATTCCTATATGTCATAAATTAATTTTGGAAAGCTGGAATACTGATGTACAGCTTTCCGTCCTTCTTCTTTAAATTTTCCGAGATGAAACGCTCGAACACGGAAGCGATGTATAGCTGTCCATCTTTCTACTTTCAACTTTGCGAGATGGAAAGCTGGAATACGGGAGCGATGTAGAGCTTTCCATCTTTCTACTTTCAACTTCGCGAGATGGAAAGCTGGAATACGGGAGCGATTAGAGCTTTCCACCTTTCTACTTTCAATTTTGCGAGATGGAAAGCTGGAATACGGGAGCAATGTAGAGCTTTCCATCTTTCTACTTTCAACTTTGCCAGATGGAAAGCTGGAATACGGGAGCGATGTAGAGCTTTCCATCTTTCTACTTTCAACTTTGCCAGATGGAAAGCTGGAATACGGGAGCGATTAGAGCTTTCAGTCTTTCTACTTTCAATCTCCAAGATGAATTGTCAAGTAGCGCACGAACCAAAATCGACTATAGCTAAAAGCTTTAGCGAAGACGTACATATCTCATTTCTCTCTGTCTCAGATAAGCATTAGATAAGCTCGTCGCACCCCTGTTACCGACATTACCCTCGAGACATTGTTTCACTTTCGGTGTCTCGGTGAAGAAGTTATTTCGTTAATTGAATGTATTGATCAAGGAGATAATTGTGGAGATCCAAGCTTTGAGGGCAGCCGAGCGAATCCACTCGATTGATATCCCCCTGTGTCACATGTGCATGCGGACGTTTGATTGGTCCTTCGGCCGCCATATATCAATGAAGATGTTCCGAACATTTATAATCAATTAGGGACATGTTAAAATTCATCAACTTAAAAAAAATCTTCCTTTATTAACCACATTTACAATTCCATTCAAGATTTCGATGGAAGTACATAATTGTCTGTTTGACAGCGATTATAACATCTTAGAAGACATTTTCTCGCTTCAGACAGACGACCAAAGGCAAACAGTCATTGAGGCGTTAAATTGATATAAGGAGATAGGAGAGAGATTAGGGCCATCAAAGGGCACCGGTCAACTCTTATCTCTTGTATTATCGGACATGTCTGCTCTTTCTCCCTGGATTAACTCGTTATATAGCAGGGATGAGTGACGCCCCAGGCACACCGACGGTCAACCGACAGATGACTGATCTCTCTATTACACACAACTCTCCCAAGTATGTGACCTGATTTACATATTAATCCAATAATGATCCGCGGCATCGCAATGGATTTCATTCAGTATCAGAGATGGATAGAAACCCAATCCTTGAATGAAAGTTAGATATCAAACTACATTACCAGCTGTGAAAGGCTCATCTGAACCCCCGCCTGCTGTCCCCCATCTTCACAACATCAAGCTTTCTTTTTTAGCCAAATGCGAAGTACCTCTGTTTTCAGTTGGGATTCCTGTTCCATTGACATTGTCATGTTAAACCTTAGGGACACTGAGCCCAGGAGACGGGGATAAATTAAAAAAATATATATATACGATTTGGGTTATAGGGTATGGGGATAGAGTTGCGACAAGTTTTAGGTTTAGTTTTAGCTCGGACTATTAAAACGCTGAAAGTTCTATGGTTTGGAATAGATTGGAGCATACATTGGTGGAGAGAGAGACAATACACATAGCATTAAGGCATTCCCACTTTTTCGCTCCGTCGGGTTTTCATTAGGCGAAAGGCGAGGCGAGGAAGCGACAAAATGTTCAATTCTCCCTCTTATATTCATGCAAGTTATCCACGCGATGGAGGAAGAGTTAAAATGCGCCAAAACGGTCGATTCTCGCTCCTGTAAGTCGCGTTTTAACAGGGCAGAATTGAGAGAATGCATCTAAATGACGCAGATCTAGTAGAGGACGGGTATGTAGATCGATGTCGAAATGCTACCCAAGCCACTGTGGAGTGACCACTAAATACTTCCACACAGAAACGTTGCGTCGTTCAGTTGTATGTGTTAAACACATCGTGTTATTGCGTGCTTCCATTCTCAACGCCAGCATGCATTGATAAGATTAGACGACGACAGATAATAACCGATACATCCATCAGGTATACTACGAATAGGTCTGTATTTATTCGATACGGAACAAATGGAAATGGCGAAGGTAATCGGGGACTTCCTGTAGTCGTGTTATAATCAATCCACTATATTCAAAATTAAAACTCCGAGGATTAAATGGAACAAGTTAATCAGCTCGTTGTGATGCTATACCGTTCTGGAGAGAGGCGATATACATAACTTAACGAGAACGACAACACTCGCTTAGCCGAGGAATTAATGACGTTATAATCTTCCCAGACCTCAGTAGCTATATGTGTTGTAGAGAGGTTTTCAAACGAAGAGTAGCGTTTTTGTCATCGTTCCGACAATCCAATCTTGTGTTTTTTCCCAACGACCCAGGCTAACAAAAAAATCCCCAACAACAAATTTGAATTTAGATGGCGCTCACTTTGTGAAAAGTATCTGTGCATTGAGTTTGCTTATATGATGAATCAAAAAAATCCCCTTAAAGTCTGAGCTATATATGTATAGGTATCGGTTCAAAAGGGGAGGGGCAATGGGCGTGGTTAAATAACGCATGGGGGAGGGGTTACCGGGCCGCTTTGATCTGCTGATCATCAAAACAGATGGCTGTAAAGTTTTCTGTATAATAATTTAATGAGTTTTCGCAAATGTTTTAAAATTCTGAAAACAAGATAATTTTTAAAAAGGTCTAGTTAACTGAAGAAATAGACCATCTATTATGGTGCAGGAAACCACCTTGAGTAATAACTCTGCACATGGAGTGAAGAAACATGCATGCAAATCTCGAATTAAAACAGAATTCATGCATGAGTGCAGAATTAACAAATAATTTACCTGCAGGGAACATGCTCACGTGCATACTGAGATTTCGTGAGAAAATTCTAGTTTTCGTGCGTTTGAAGGCAGGTAAGAGTCGGGCGTTATAACACACCTGGCCAAGGTAAAGTGCTATTAAGCTAACCCCGGCCATCCAGACGTCTATCGGCTCTCCGAAATGAACGGCGAAGATTGCTGGAGGGGAGGAAGAGAGAGAGACGCCTTTATTACCCATACCTCCACATCATTTATCAGCCCGAAACAGGTGTTAATAGTTGTCTGCGTTAATAAAGATGCACATTGTCATAACGCTGTCTCAATGGATTCGGAGATAAGATAGAAATGTGTCGGAGTATGGGGAACTACAAGTGACACGACACCTGTTAGTATAGACCTATCACCCCACTTCTCCCACGAATACATCTATCTACACAACAAAATTACGGCGCCAGGACGTGAATTATAAGTACTTATGTCCTTAATTACAAAAGTGAATGTACAGAAAGTATCAGCTTGTCCCATCTTCTTACATGTTATTGTTTGTAGACAGGATTGTAATCTTTATAATTGTCCTCTTACGGATAGACAACGGTAGATTACAAATCAACCAAACTTTGTCCTTGAACACCAACTGATTATCCTGCGGTTTTCTCTTTGACACCTGATGTCGATTTCAGCCGGACATCAAATGTATAGTCTGGCCAGCGATGAAATGGCTCAGTTTCACATTATTGAGAGAACTCAGCTGATCAGATATTGGGCTGTATAATTTCACTTTGCCTTATCTATTAACCCAGAAAAGTATTTTGAACTGGTGATAACTGATACATATGTACTATATTTTCTCAGTTTCAAAGAAAGTTGCATTATGCTTAGAATAATGTATAATTAGGAAAATATTGGAGATTTCACTACGTTCACTATAGGAAAAACTATACTGATTGTTTGATCATTTAAAACAAGCATGCACTTAACAGGAAGTAACAAAATATCATCAAACGGCTCGCTCTTAGGATTTTTCCATTGAATAGATATGTATAACAACTTCTCTCGCCAATTTTTCAAAGGCCCCATCACACACACCATTCTTCCCAATCTTGTGAAGAGCTGCATGGGTGGAGCATGTTGGCGCTTAGCTTGCTGGGTTGCGCAAGCTTCCGGGTAGCTCCAGTTGGCTCCCCGGTAGTTTGCGCTAGCTCTTATAGCTCATCGTGAACTAGCATCAATCTTAAATTACTGTACGGGAAATTTTGAATCCCCATTGATGAAGTTTTCAGGAAATAAGACCGTCCACACTTGATTCCTTGTTTCCTCGTCAGGTGCCCGCATGTCATTTTACCTACCGCCCTTTTTCATTATTATTTTCATTCTTTTTCATTATTTGCTGTTTTCCCTGGTTTGATGCACTTTCCAAGCAAAATTTCTCGGTGTGAACATATTGAAATCAGTAACATGATGATTAGCCAATCTCATTTCGCCAAACAACCTCACAAACACATCAAATATGACGATGGACATGATGGAAATGGCAAGATTGACGGAAATAATTAGTCCGACCAGGCCAGACGGCGAACAATTTCTGGGACATGGCGTAATGATGCCGGCTCGAATTTATTTCGAATAATGAAAAGTAAGACCCCGCCCGCATTACTTTTAAAAAACAGGCTAAAGCGAAACGAGGAAAAACAGTAGTTAGCATAAATTGTTCTCTTTATAAGATTGGGGAAATCCAGTGATGGAACTAAAGCAATAAACAAACAAGCTGAGTAGCTAGCAGGTCCTCCGCCAAGTAGCCTGTTTGAGAGCATACAGCATATACGCTTCCAATATCTCCTTAAATATAACTTGGAAAGTTGATATGTGTATGTGGAAAGAGACGTTCATCTGGAATTGTTGAGACAATTTGAGGAGGTTTGGAAAGCAGTAATGGGTAGTGTAACACTGGAATGTAAGTCTGTAGTTGTATATGGATTTGTGGATGGTGAGGTTTATAAATCGATGAGTGGAATAGATCAAGGCAACGGGTAAGTCCGTCATGTATGATACCATGAATTAGATCTATGTGCATATATATATATACATATATACCTACAACCGTTTTATATATATATATATATATATATATATATATGTATGTATGTATGTATGTATGTATACGTGTATATATATATATATATATTATGTACACATATGTGCGTTCGTCTGTGTGTACTTCGTGTTTGGATCATGTGTCAAGTGTTGTTTACTGGTGAAATATATGTACATGCGTGTGTGTGCGTGTGTTACTGTCCGTGTGTTCTAATATACACCGACTACCTACAACCGTCGATCATGTTTTATTAATGTGTGTGATTATTACATGGTTCATGTGCAGTATATGCGTGTTATTTTGTTTCAATATTTCTCTGTCTTGTTAACTCCGGGAAACACCGACAACCGCCAACCAACGATAGCTTCTGTTTAATATGGTATCACACCGTTCGTGCGACCGACAACCATCCACGATGTCCGTGGTTCATGTGCAGTATATGCGTGTTATTTTGTTTCAATATTTCTCTGTCTTGTTAACTCTGGGAAACACCGACAACCGCCAACCAACGATAGCTTCTGTTTAATATGGTATCAGTATATGCGTGTTATTTTGTTTCAATATTTCTCTGTCTTGTTAACTCTGGGAAACACCGACAACCGCCAACCAACGATAGCTTCTGTTTAATATGGTATCACACCGTTCGTGCGACCGACAACCATCCACGATGTCCGTGGTTCATGTGCAGTATATGCATGTTATTTTGTTTCAATATTTCTCTGTCTTGTTAACTCTGGGATACACCGACAACCGACGACCAACTATAGCTTCTGTTTTATATGGTATCACATCGTTCCACGATTGTTGGTATTGTCGGTTGCATACACGCCAATGTTCAACGAAATATTTTTGCAACCATTCAAGAATTTATTAATTCAAGGCCTGGTCAGTAGTATATAAAAGACAGATTGACTCACTGGCTCCTCACTGCGTATGCGCATAAAACAAAAAAAAGTAACGGGGAGGTCAAGAGGTTGCCATGGTGATGTCACTTCCGGTTTCTATGGGGCATGTATTACTCCGCGATGATGCGGTCTGGCGGTGATGCGGTCAGCCTCCGCGGACAGTAAGTAGTCCCAAATACGTGGGGAGCCCGGGGGAAATTCTCCGGGCCGCTAGTGGACCGATTGGGTCGAGTGAGGTATGTCCGCTCTTCCAGGGCCATCCAGTCATGGGTGGTGTAAAAAATATATAAAAAGCGGAACACGGACTTTACCCTACAATAGGGGAATGATTCGTACATTTGCATCTATACGGGAAAATGCCTGTATGGGGTATGGGGGTGGTCATTTTTTGGTGGATTTTACTATGGGTTGTTTGGTCTTGTTTTTTTTTTCACGTCTCGGCACGTGAAACGCAATGGGAAGGGTCCCGAAGCTACGCGGTGAAATTTTTCGAAAAGTTCACGGAGGTCTGGATAGGCCCATAGGCCCATACTGGCTATGGGGGATAGGTCCATACTGGGAAATTCACACATGTTCATTGCGGTATGGGTTGTTTGGTCTTGTTTTTCACGCCTCACCACGTAGAACACGATGGGAGG
Source organism: Hanleya hanleyi (assembly GCA_036873755.1). Lineage (NCBI taxonomy): Eukaryota > Metazoa > Mollusca > Polyplacophora > Lepidopleurida > Hanleyidae > Hanleya > Hanleya hanleyi. Next base: position 295 of record JAVTVY010026294.1, on the reverse strand, counting down.
TGTCTCGAAGTTCAGCGGTGAATTTTTTTGAAAAGTTCACGGAGGTCTGGATAAGCCCATAGGCCCATACTGGCTATGGGGTATAGGTTCATACTGGGAAATTCACACATGTTCATTGCGGTATGGGTTGTTTGGCCTTGTTTTTCACGTCTCACCATGTAGAACACGATGGTAGGGGTCTCGAAGTTAAACGGTGAAATTTTTCGAAAAGGCCAGGTACCGGGTAGGTTTGTATATGGGCCCAATTAGGCCTACTGGCTCAGTGGATAGGTCCATACTGGGTGGACGTTTTGGG
>JAVTVY010026293.1:0-113921 GCA_036873755.1 Hanleya hanleyi | reverse complement strand
GCCGGCAGACGAAAGGGTGGGGCAGTTCACTTTCAACTGCATGGACTAAATACATTTTAATTCCGAATTATTTTAACTCCTTGATATGGAAGGTGAAGATATGGATATTCTCTATAGTCATTATATAGAATATGCCCCACCTTTTGATCCACCAACTCTTGTGATGCAAGGTTAGAACTCGGGAATACCGTATTAATTGGATTTTCGAATTGGACCGATAAAGCTATCTTGCAAAACTAGGCCCCATCTGGGACCTGTGTACCAAATTTCAGAAAGATCCATGAAATATTTTCCGAGAATTCAAGATAACAGTGTTTCAAGGAGAAATTCAAGATGGCCACCTGGCAACCATATTGGATTTTCGAATCTGACCAAAAAAGGTATCTTGTACAACTGGGCCATAAGGGGAATCTGTGTACCAAATTTGAGGAAGATCCATGCAGTACTTCTTGAGAAATCACGATAAAGTTTCATTGGGAAATCCAAGATGGGCGCCTGGTGGCCATATTGGATTTTCGAATCAAACCAGAAAATGTATCTTGCACAACCTGGTGGACATATTGGATTTTCAATTTGAACCGAAAAAGGTATCTTGCACAACTAGATCATAAGGTGAACCTGTGTACCAAATTTGAGAAAGATCCATGCAGTACTTCCCGAGAAATGACGATAAAGTTTCTTGGGGAAATCCAAGATGGCTGCTTGGTGACCAAATTGGATTTTTGAATTGGACCAGGAAAGGCATCTTGCACAACTAGACCCCAAGGCGAACCCGTGTATCAAATTTGAGAAAGATCCATGCAGCAGTTCTTGAGAAATCGTGATAACAAGGTTTCATGGGGAAATCCAAGATGGCCACCTTCTGGCCATATTGGATCTTCGATTGGTACCGAAAAAGGTATCTTGCAAAACTAGACCCTAAGGAGAATCTGTTAACCTAATTTGAGAAAGATCCATGCAGTACTGAGAAATGGCGATAACTAAGTTTCATGTGGAAATCCAAGATGGCTGCCTGGTGGCCATATTGGATATTCGAATCGGAAGAGAAAGGGTATCTTGCTCAACTAGATCCCATGTGGCACCTGTGTACCAAATTTGAGAAAGATCCATGCAGTAGTTCCTGAGAAATCGCAGGAACAAAGTTTCATGTGGAAATCCAAGATGGCTGCCTGGTGGCCATATTGGATTTTCCAATGGAAGAGAAAGGGTATCTTACACAACTAGACCCCAAGGGGAACCTGTGTACCAAATTTGAGAAAGATCCATGCAGTAGTTCCGGAGAAATCGCGGTAACAAGGTTTCATGGGGAAATCCAAGATGGCTGCCTGGTGGCCATATTGGATTTTCGAATCGGACCAGAAAGGGTTTCTTGCACAACTAGACCCCAAGGGGAACCTGTGTACCAAATTTGGAAAAGATCCATGCAGTAGTTCCGGAGAAATCGCAGTAACAAGGTTTCATGGGGAAATCCAAGATGGCTGCCTGGTGGCCATATTGGATTTTCGAATCGGACCAGAAAAGGTTTCTTGCACAACTAGACCCCAAGGGGAACCTGTGTACCAAATTTTGAAAAGATCCATGCAGTAGTTCCGGAGAAATCGCGGTAACAAGGTTTCATGGGGAAATCCAAGATGGCCGCCTGGTGGCCATATTGGATTTTCGAATCGGAAGAGAAAGGGTATCTTGCTCAACTAGACCCCATGTGGCACCTGTGTACCAAATTTGGAAAAGATCCATGCCGTAGTTCCTGAGAAATCGCGGTAACAATGTTTCATGGGGAAATCCAAGATGGCTGCCTGGTGGCCATATTGGATTTTCGAATCGGACCAGAAAAGGTTTCTTGCACAACTAGACCCCTAGGGGAACCTGTGTATCAAATTTGAAAAAGATCCATGCAGTAGTTCCTGAGAAATCGCGGTAACAAGCTTTTATGGGAAAATCCAAGATGGCTGCCTGGTGGCCATATTGGATTTTTGAATCGGACCAGAAAAGGATTCTTGCACAAGTAGACCCCAAGGGGAACCTGTTTACCAGATTTGAAAAGATCCATTCAGTACTTCCTGAGGAATCGCAGTAACAAGTTTTCATGGGGAAATCCAAGATGGCTGCCTGGTGGCCATATTGGATTTTCGAATCGGACCAGAAAACGTTTCTTGCACAACTAGACCCCGAGGGGAACCTGTGTACCAAATTTGAAAAAGATCCGTGCAGTAGTTTCTGAGAAATCGCGGTAACAAGCTTTTATGAGGAAATCCAAGATGGCTGCCTGGTGGCCATATTGGATTTTCGAATCGGATCAGAAAAGGTTTCTTGCACAACTAGACCCCAAGGGGAACCTGTGTACCAAATTTGAGAAAGATCCATGCAGTAGGTTCCTGAGAAATCGCGGTAACAAGGTTTCATGGGGAAATCCAAGATGGCTGCCTGGTGGCCATATTGGATTTTCGAATCGGACCAGAAAAGGTTTCTTGCACAACTAGACCCCAAGGGGAACCTGTGTACCAAATTTAGAAAAGATCCATGCAGTAGGTCCGGAGAAATCGCGGTAACAAGGTTTCATGGGGAAATCCAAGATGGCTGCCTGGTGGCCATATTGGATTTTCGAATCGGACCAGAAAAGGTTTCTTGCACAACGAGACCCCGAGGGGAACCTGTGTACCAAATTTGAAAAAGATCCATGCAGTAGGTTCCTGAGAAATCGCGGTAACAAGGTTTCATGGGGAAATCCAAGATGGCTGCCTGGTGGCCATGTTGGATTTTCGAATCGGACCAGAAAAGGTTTCTTGCACAACTAGACCCCAAGGGGAACCTGTGTACCAAATTTGAAAAAGATCCATGCAGTAGTTCCTGAGAAATCGCGGTAACAAGGTTTCATGGGGAAATCCAAGATGGCCTGCCTGGTGGCCATATTGGATTTTCGAATCGGACCAGAAAAGGTTCTTGCACAACTAGACCCCAAGGGGAACCTGTGTACCAAATTTGGAAAAGATCCATGCAGTAGTTCCTGAGAAATCGCGGTAACAAGCTTTTATGGGAAAATCCAAGATGGCTGCCTGGTGGCCATATTGGATTTTCGAATCGGACCAGAACAGGTTTCTTGCACAAGTAGACCCCAAGGGAACCTGTTTACCAGATTTGAAAAAGATCCATTCAGTAGTTCCTGAGGAATCGCGGTAACAAGTTTTCATGGGGAAATCCAAGATGGCTGCCTGGTGGCCATATTGGATTTTCGAATCGGACCAGAAAAGGTTTCTTGCACAACTAGACCCCGAGGGGAACCTGTGTACCAAATTTGAAAAGATCCATGCAGTAGTTCCTGAGAAATCGCGGTAACAAGCTTTTATGGGGAAATCCAAGATGGCTGCCCGGTGGCCATATTGGATTTTCGAATCGACCAGAAAAGGTTTCTTGCACAACTAGACCCCAAGGGAACCTGTGTACCAAATTTGGAAAAGATCCATGCAGTAGTTCCGAGAACGCAAACAAGGTTTTCATGGGAAATCCAAGATGGCCGCCTCAGGCTATATTGGATTTTCGAATCGACCAGAAAAGGTTTCTTGCACAACTAGACCCCCAAGGGAACCTGTGTACCAAATTTGAAAAAGATCCATGCAGTTGTTCCTGAGAAATCGCGTAACAAAGAATTGTTTACGGACGGACTGACGGACTGACTGACGGACGGACTGACTGACTGACTGACGGACGACGGACCACGGACGAAAAGTGATTTGGAACAGCCCACCATCTGATGATGGTGGGCGGTAAAAATATGAGCCGAGACAACTAATTTTTTTGTAGGCATCTAGACTACAACTGGATAAAAAAGTTTCCTCATAATCTGGTAGCTGTACCAAACACAGTTAATTATATATAACTAGTTATATTCAAGCATATATCACAAAATCAGAGATAACAGCACCCGAAAAGGGGCATAACTCTGTGAAATAAACGCCGAGGCGAGTAATTTTTTGTTGGCGTCTAGAATAAAACAATATAGATAAGTTTTCAAAATATAGTAGCTATATCGAACACAGTTCTGCAGATATAGTTGGTTACATTCAAACATATAGGACAGAAATAGAAATTAATATATCTGTAAAGGGGCATAACTCTGTAAAATATGGGCCTAGGGGAGCCACTTTCAATAGGCGTCTGACTTAGCACTAGATATATAAGTGTTCCAAATTTGGTGGTTGTGTCTCAAGCAGTTTTGCCTAGAATGCGTTAACGGACGTACATGGCAATGACAATGCCCCGAGACCAAAATGGCAGAGGTGTAAAAAACGGTGCAAAAGCAACCGAGATATAGATGGGCAAAATTATTTCTATTCTATAACATTCTGAAACATGTGACAATAATGTACCTACCTCTGGTGAACTCAGTGACAGAAGATGACCTGACAGGTCGGACAGACATGTGAGGAGAATTGCGGTCAATGCCGCTAGCATTCATTGGGTGACCAACTCCCAACTCCGCCAAGTACATCTGTTCACGCAGGGAAAGAAACTTCCTGGCCTGCATCAGCAGGATGTCAAAGTTGGGCAAGGTGCGGGCAAAGTTGTCTACCTTCTGTCTGGTTGACCCTAACACCTGAAAAATGAATGGAAATGATGCGGACACTTATGAAAATGATGAAGGTAGAAACACATGAAATACTCGATGGACAATCGACCACATGAACCCCCCACTGGGGTAATTATATAGTAATCAGAGTGAAATCACTGACATCTAATGTCATTTGAACAATGGTTCAATGAGAGATTCCTCCAATTGAATTAGTGAATTTATCTGAACAGCATGTACACCAAGAAATCTAGCAGATATTTCAGAATGTCCGAACAATAGTGTACTGCTGAGATTATCATGATTACGATGAAGCAATCATTGGATATGAGAATTTGATGGCATTTCTTGCTGTCCTATTCTGAAGGCACAGTAAGCCTACAGACATGACAGATAGACTTCTTTGATCTGACATCATTGGGAGAGTGATTCCTCATTAAATGCCAGCATAAAACCAGCAGTGACCAGTCCAGTAAGTCCAATTAGCATCAAACGGAAGACTGGACATGTCTTTGTCTTTTCAGAGAATCTCCGGATGAAAACAAACAAGAAATCTATCTAGTATATATTTGTTTTAACGTTCAAGTGGATGGCTATACTAAGATTTAAGGCAAATACTTTCCCCAAAACATGACTTTAATGAGTCCAGCCCACCCACACATAGTAGGCCTACCATGACTATTCAAACTGTACAATTACACTGATGCTAGTATTGAGGGTATTGTTACCTGGACAAGTGATTTGACACTTGGCTGGAAGACCAGGTTATGGTTAATGAGGAAGGAGCGTAGTAGTGGCTGAGGATAACAGGCCAGTCGAGAGATTAACCCAGTCAACAGAAGGTTCACGTACAAGGAATTCTGCATCATTCCCTCCAGCTTGGACAGCAAAGCAGAAAGGAATGGACCTGGAATATTATGCGGATATCTTAGTTTTGGTAACAATGATATAGATGAGAGGTAATCCAGATTGTCATACACTGTGGCAAAGATGAGGACTGCCAAAATGTGGAATTCCACCATTTTCTATGGTCATGATGATGAACTTTCCAGTTCCTGTTGGCATCATTGAAAGCTGTTGACCGGCGGTCGTCTCTGTCATCTTTACAATCTAGCTTGAGAAGTGTTTATTAGGGAGGTTCCCGACAATTCGGAAAATAAAATGTCATCTTGTATTTCGACAAAATAGTGGCTTACATGTAGATCATCAATATTCAAAATAAAGGACAAATGGATGACTTGCACAATACAACTTATCCGATCAGATCCTGTGTTTGCCACTTCCTGTTTGTCAATTTTGGCCATGTTGACCAATCAACTGACAGAAGTAGCACTTCCGGTTTATATTCTGGTCTTATCATGCAAGGATCCCATGTGATCACCAAGCTTATTTTTGCATAATCTGGAATTTTGTTTGATCTACTTCAGTGATTGAACATTTCTTTAGTATATATGGAATTAGATAGGAATTCTATGAAAAATGCCTGTATTTTTAATGAATAGGCACATTTGCTAAGAAGTTCGAATTCTATTTTCTTCAAGATGCCTCAATAGTTTTCTGGAACAATGCTAAATCAGGATATCTAATAATAATGAGGAGTCACCAGGGCTTTTCTTCAATATAGTAGAATGCCAATATGGTCGACCAAGATCATATGGTAAAACTATTCCAAATTTGCCAAGTCAGTTGTTTCGTGTTCCTTCATTGTGGTCTGAGCCTTGAAATTGAGAAAACACATTTATCCAAGTCCAGAATCCTTTCACAACTGCTATCTTTAAAGTAAAAGATTATCTTGTACTACATGTATTTCACTTTCATTCAATATCTCTATTTTGGTAGGTGCAAAGTAGACATAAAATTGGAATGTATGTCACATGTACCACTACCAGCTTATCTTTCTTATTTCAGACACCTACATCACTTTAGCAATATACTATACTCATTGATAACTTATAACTTGATGTTGAGTATGTACAGCCCCAACTTAAGTAGTTGTCCGAAATAACATTTGAGTGAGAAAGAAAAGATAAGCAGAATTGAAAGTCATGACCTATGCTATCCTAAAGCAGAACTCTTGTCGATGGAGAGATGAATGTGCAGACAAGACTTGTGTCAGTTCAGCCTGTCTCTCGGTGTAAATTAATTACATGTGGAGTGCCCCCTCAATGAAGAGATTGTATGAAATCAGTTTTGAGAGAGAAAAAATACATTCAAGCAGTCAGTTAGTATATCTATGCCAATACATTGTATATGAGAGATTGAAGTGGATCTGTGTAAAAAATCTGGAAAAATACTATCCTAGCACTTTAGGCCGGGAGCTCTCGGGTCTAGATGGCTGGAGAAGCCATCTCAGCGATTTCTGGGAAATAAAACTGCAGATTGTCATCTAAATTCAAGGAACTTTTTTATATTGATTTTTTTCCTTGTAACCAAATATTTCCAGCACATAATTCAAATACTGGACAAAAAATGCTCCATCAAAGCAAGCATGATGTAGATGCCACACTACTGGAAGCAAATGAGTTTGGCTCTGTGCCAAGTTTTCGAGTTTTGAGATTTTTTGCACTTTTAGAATCATGATTTTTCAAGTCACTCTTTCCAGTGGTCACCTATTTCAGTTGATCATTTCACATGCCAGGCCTATTTTATGGTCGCCACTGCTATATTTTTCTTCCAGCCACAAAATTTAAATTTGTTTTTGACTCCTGTTTCAAAGTCCTTGAGGTCAGTCAACAACTTGACATAGTCGACTCTAAACTATAAATACATCTGACATTAACAACAGTGAATCAAACAAACTTCGATCTGAAAGCTGGCACCAATGAACATGAGGTAACGTACTGCTTTCCGTTAAATTCACGACACAGGGCCAGAACTACACGCCCTCAGCCACTCAGACTGCAAACAAAGCTGCCGGGAAGCAGCATTCTCTGATCTACTTAACAGCAAAGCTGCATACAACCCGAGTCTACTGTCTATTTTTGGAAACACCACTCTGCAAGGAGATTGCACTGTGCTGGAAATTAGTAATGCCGACCCCTCAGGAACTGGTTATTTCGAACTTATTAACCCCCCGGAGGTACATAACTCGAGTTTTAATCACATAATTAATACTTTTGGGGCATTCTCAAACCCAAGCCAAAAGATTTTTTGTTTGCTAGAATGGTTTAATGGAGATTCATTATCGACGAAAATAGCAACAACAACAACATGGTCGGGTGAGACAGAAAATAGGAAAATCCGGGAATTTTTTGCGATTCTGAAAAATCCAGAAATCAGGATATATCCGGAAGACTTCAGTCTCTGGTATATATGAAGAACATTAACCTGAATAACAAGACGATGAGATGGTACAAGAGGGTCAATCACAGTGTTATGGATTTGATAATGTTCTTGAACTAGTTTATCCTCTGTCTACATGAATGTTGTAGTCTGGTACAAATTGCTAGTATTAGTTCCAAATAATCACACTTTTTCTCTCAAATACCACTGTTAGGACAAAAACATGGACTGATCATGATTTTTCAATGAGTCAAGAGTAGTCACACAAACCTATATTTGGCGTTCCAGATGCACTCAAATATGCGCTGGTTAAACGGGGTGGTGTCAGGTGTCTGCCAGACAATGACATACTAAAGCTGGATGTGGACTCATTACTGCTGTGCCTGGGACGATTGTCCATGCTATCAGTACTCGTGCGGTCTGTGCTAGCAGTGCTAGTGATACTGGGTCTTTCTGTGCTGGAGTGTGACTCATCATTGTCCTTCAGAGCCAGCTTAGTTGCCTTCTTGTCTGGATTATCCTTACTGCTTACAAAATTCTCAATGGCAGACATGCTAATGTTTACAAAGCTACAAGTTGTGTCATTGTGTGCATATACAGACAAACCCCCACTGCTTGGCTCGGGAACTTTATCTGGCTTCGTACTTTCCAAATCTGTTGAGAGAGTTGTGGGATGTGATGTAATTTCCATCACCAAAGTATCCAATTCCTGGAAACATTTGTCCACATCCTCTGCTGGTGTGGATGGAGACATAACGTCCACTGTGTTCAAGTACTTCATAAAAGAATCTAAATCCAGACATTTGGAGATGTCGAAGTTACCCGTAGGTGAGGAGGCATATCTGGTAGGCGAGACAGGGTACGCATCCCTCATACTGTCCCCGGGACTCTGAGGAAGGACACTGAGTTGAGTGGGACCTGACTTCTTTTCTGGACTGAGACGAGACAGTGATGTGACCGAGGTGCCATGAGAGGCCAGTTTTACACCTGATGAACTATCTACAGTCTCTGCATTACATTTGGTGTCAGCGGTGGCAGAAATCTCACTATTACTCTTGAATACATTATCATCTTTGTCCAGTTTTGCTACACCTGTCTGCAGGTTGCCTGCAGATTGTGTTACTTTTATAGGGCTTTTCTCCTCCTGCACACTATCGGGGGGTGGAGTTTCCCCATCATATGGGGCTGACCAGTGTTTACATGCCCTGGCACAGGACAGTATCCTCTGCTGAGCCTCATGTAAATAGTCCATGTAATTGGTTTCTGTCTGTTCTTCAGTGCTCAGAATGGAGTTGGAAAGTGAGGAGCCTCTCGAGTCCATCACTCTCTGCCTGAAAAACACAATTGGTCATTATTTTCAGTAACAATTCAAAATTATGAGACGAGTGAGGGAGATGCTAAAAGTTTGAATGCTCTCCAAATATATACCAATCCTGGGAAACAGGCTATATATTAAACCCAAACAGTTATTTCTCTAAATCAAAACATAAGGATCTTAGGTGTCATGCTGAAACTACATGTAAGCACCAAGATTGTCAAGAATGGCATACAAGGTTTTCAGCATATACCAGCCAATCCACTTCTATAAGTATCTATTCTGGGCTGTACTGATGTAAGCATCTGCCATTTGAGCCACATTCTCTAGCATTGTGTAGGACTACAAGGTCAGGGCATTCAAGTATTATGTACACCAACAATTAGTAATCTTCAGTGCTGCAGAGGGCTGACATATATGTATGCTAACAGGATCGCTTAGCTGATGAAGTAGAGTTTCACATCTACTAAAACGGTGGACACAATAAGAGGCGGATACATCTCGGAAAGAAGACCGAATGAAAATTTGTTTAGAATTTCTTACAGCCTCTATATGCATATATGTTAAGATAACAGGCAGGAAATAACCCAACAAATTGTTAAAGGTGCAATCTAGCCCAGAAACCAAGTTAGTATAAAAGATACCCATTCATAAAAGCAATTTGACACGCAGCTAGTTTTAGCCACTAATTATTGATGTGTTAGTGAGATATTATTTATTCTGGGTTCGAGGGTGTAGGCTCTATTTGGAATATTGAATATTCTGAAATCAAACCTCAAGAAGCTTAGCCTCAGGACTAGAGGTCAAGTATCTTCTAACTCAGCTCCACTGGACCCTGGCATGCACATTGTGCCATTGATAGATTGAAGAAAACGTAAGTTGTATAAATACTTCAGATATGTAAGACATCCACTTTTACATGAGCCTACAATTATTGGATAAAATAGTTTCCATGACCAAATTCCCCTGTAACCATTATACATGACATTCTGCATTCCAGAGTTCCACATTTCAATGCCTTCAATTCACATGCACAAAAGTACATGCAAAATACAAACTGAAACTTCACCCAAACACATCCTATAACAAGGGATAGAAGGGAATACTTTCAACATTAAAAGCATTTAAAAAACAAAATCCTGATGTTTACTGTGCAACACCGAAGTGTGATCATGATATACATGTGATTATTTCAGCTTTTATAGAGCACCCAAAGTACAATCATGAGCATACCTGGTGTCCACATGGTAAACAGTCCATGCTTGTTAGTACAGTAACATAACAACTCAAGCCAGGAACCCATATACTTACATCTTACGTGTAAGTGATTTCATTAGGGCTCTGTGAAGAACATATACACAAAGTCTGTACATGTAGCCTAACCAGGTGGACTCAGTTAAACCCTCAATTCTGGTCACTTTCAGTTTCAACTTATCTTTTAGTTTCAAATTTCAATAACTGATACTGAAGACTATATATAGCAATCAGTTTAGAATTATGTTATGAAAAACTATTCCTATGTGAGCAAACAGTGTGCTCCAGTTACTTATTTTGCAACAAAACTTCCCACTTCGGATTCCAATTTATTATGTTATCAAAACCAGAAATAATTTCCTATAGCTCAACAGCCTATCTCAACTGTGAGACAATTCTTATCAGAATATTTTGAATGCTATAACAAATCCAGAATAAGTATTCACAAAAAAAAAAAAAAAAAAATTGATGGGCCAGTTGGAATATGTTTGTTAGCTAAGATGAAGTAAATGATCAACTTAATGATTCTAGATAATAAAAGAATCTGTACTGATGCAGCTCAGTTGTTCAGTTCTCTCGCATGAAGACAAATCTAACGGTACAGCATATACCTCTGATACACGAAAATACAAAAATGAAAATCCATGTGAATGCATATTTTTTTTTCAAGCTTTATTTAAAGGTATGTCTGATGGAGAAATGTAGCAGGTGTCCAAAAAATAAGTGTAGTCTGTTGCAAAGTGTCACCCAAATCTGGTCTCTTCTTGCATTGATTATAGCATGGAAGGGGAAGAATTGAAAACACTGCATCTATTTAGACTGTGCTGTATTCACAATAAAGAAATCCCTCTGAAAGTAGAACTGAAACAGTACAAAATGATTTCCGGATACATGTACCATATCAGAGCAGGAAGAATAACAAGCGTTCTGAGAACCCCAACATCTCGCCTTGCGGGGTCATCCGCCGAAGTTGCAGCAGTATTGAAAGCATACATGTAGAGCAAACAATAAGGTCTGGAATAGGTGATGTGGTACAGACAATATTGTCTGGAATAGATTATCTGGTACAGACAATAACATCAGTCCCATGTGGGATTACTGGCATATAAGTTAATCCCATGTAGGATGGATAGGTCAGTGCCGTTGGATTACTGGTGCATACGGCAGTCCAGTGTGAGATTACTGCTGGATAGGTCAGTCCCATGTGAGATTACTGCAGGATAGGCCAGTCCTGTGTAGGATTACTGCTGGATGGGCCAGTCCCGTGTGTTATTACTGATGGATAGACCAGTCCCCTGTGGGATTACTGCTGGATAGTTCAGTCCCAAGTGGGATTACTGCTGGATAGGCCAGTCCTGTCTGGGATTACTGCTGGATAGATGAGTCTCGTATGGGATTAATGCTGGATAGGACAGTCCTGTGTGGGATTACTGCTGTATACGGCAATCCTGTGTGGGATTACGGCTGGGGAGGCCAGTCCCATGTGGGATTACTGCTGGATAGGCTAAACCTGTGTGGGATTACAGTGGGATAGGTTAGTCCCATGTAGGATTATGGCTTCATATGTCAGTGCCATGTGGGATTACTGCTGCATATTGCAGTCCAGTGTCATATTACTTCTGGATAGGTCAGTCCCATGTGAGATTACTGCTGCATAGGCCAGTCCCGTGTGGAATTACTGCTGGATAGGCCAGTCCGGTCTGGGATTACTGCTGGATAGGTCAGTCCGGTGTGGCATTACTGCTGGATAGGCCAGTGCCATTTGGGATTACTGCTGGATAGGTCAGTCCTGTGTGAGATTACTGCTGGATAGGCCAGTCCCAAATGGGATTACTGCTGGATAGACCAGTCTGGTCTGGGATTACTGCTGGATAGTTGAGTTCCATATGGGATTACTGCTGGATAGGTCAGTTCCGTGTGGCATTACTGCTGGATAGGCCAGTGCCATTTGGGAATACTGCTGGATAGGTCAGTCAGTCCCGTGTGGGATTACTGCGGGAGAGCTGTGACCTAGGAATACATGAAACATGTCCACCAAGTTTTATAATCATCCCACGAAAGGTTCAACAAACTTTCCATGTACAGATCTACATGTGAATTTTTGCCCAAAAAAAACCTTATCAATGGAAACGTACAAAGTCTAAACTGCAATAATTAGGACAAAAATTCATATTTAATGTCATATTTCTTAAATAGCACATGCACAGCCTCGAATCACATTGAACGTGGGTAGCAAGTGTCAAACTCATCCAATGAAAGCTGACAGCTTCAGAAAACTGTCCATGTACAGGTGTACATGTATATACATGTACATTATTATTGGCAGATTACTTAGACAAAACCCTCAAAATTTGAACAAAAATTAATATTTCATCTCCTAAACAGCACAGGGACATCCTCTAATCATAAGAAACATGTGTACCAAGTTTCATAATCATTCAATGACAGCTGACGACTGCAGCGAGCTGTGATGTACAGATGTACATGTGCACTTCAGCTAAACGCAAAACTCTATCATTTGCCATAATTTGGTGAAAAATTAATATTTCGTCTCCTAAATACCACAGGTACATCTTCTAATCACAAGAAACATGATGTGTACCAAGTTTCATAATCATTCAATGACAGCTGACAACTGCAGCAAACTGTGGTGTACAGATGTACATGTGCACTTCAGCTAAACGCAAAACTCTATCATTTGCCATAATTTGGAGAAAAATTAATATTTCATCTCAAAAATAACACAGGTACATTCTCTAATCATAAGAAACATGTGTACCAACTTTTGTAATCATCCAATGAGAGCTGACAACTGCAGCTAACTTACCATGTACATGTATATGTATACATATAGAGGCCTACATGTACAATTTACCTAAACAGAAAACTCTATCATTTGCCATAATTTGGAGAAAAATTAATATTTCATCTCAAAAATAGCACACGTACATCCTCCAATCATAAGAAACATGTGTACCAAGTTTTGTAATCATCCAATGCGAGCTGACAACTGCAGCACACTTATCATGTACATGTACATGTATACATGTAGAGGCCTACATGTACAATTTACCTAAACAGAAAACTCTTATCATTTACCATAATTTGGAGACAAATTAATATTTCTTCTCAAAAATAGCACAGGTACATCCTCTAATCATAAGAAACGTGTGTACCATGTTTCATAATCATCCAATGACAGCTGACAACTGCAACAAACTTTCTAAGTACAGATGTACATGTGCACTTCAGCTAAACGCAAAACTCTATCATAGGGATTTTAACATTGGAGCACCCCAGGGGTAGTACCCCCAGGTGGCATACCCACCCCCCATATTTTTTTAATATTTTTTCTAAGTTTTCTAGATTTTTTTTGAATTTGCTAAACCAAAAACCTTATCATTTCCAGGCAGGGGACACCGACTACGACATCCTCTTTCCCCCCTCACAATATCTCCCCTTTATTTCGTAAGGCGAGATAAAAAAGTGCTAGAAAATTGTTAGCTACATCGACTAGAGCCAAGAATTGTGTCTCCTTAGTGATGATCATATCATCAAATGCCTTAGTCTGTCATGTAACAATCGGATGCAGTGTGTGTGTGCAGTAGACCTGACCCTTTTCACTCCTTGGTTGAATGGTTCCCTCTATGTAGTCACCTATTGTATTTGACTCAAATGACAGAAACAAATATGTGGCCCACAATCCTGTCTGGGTGAAACCCTGCATTCACTGAAGAGCGCAGAAATGACAAACAGTGAGTTAACATGTCTGAGAAAGATCATTCACTACTTTACGAAATGTACATATCTCAAAACCAGTTGCCAAAAACATGCAACAATGTGCTAAAACAAAGAAATTAATTGTTTCCCAGTCCACTAAATTGTGCATGGTTAGAGTGGATATAAAACACCATGAAAACAAATGTACATGAATTTTTTTATAAATATGACCATATACACACATATACATGTACACACACAAAATAAAACATCTATCCATTCTGCAGGCATGAACATCCAGAATTTAACAGTCGTTCCACAGAACATTCAGAATATTCCAAATAAGGCAATCCTGTGTATATTAGTGAACACATATTAAAATGATAGACACCAAGTTCCAGTCTCCAAAGATTTGAGATAAGCACATCATACTACGGGGGATGAAACATGACCATAAAAGAGGTTCTTCTTCATGGAGATAACATAGATGTTTTTGAATGCATTAGGGAGAATAGGATGAACTTTGGTATGGGATTTGTGATGTTGTCTTTGCTGGATAATAGGTCTATGTGGAGAATGCAATTCATAATGTACAAAACCTAAATGCCAACCGCAGCATTCATGAAGTAAATATCATGTTATCTAGAAGAGCGATAGGTCATAATAGCTGAAGCATAGCAATGATATGCATCGATTATTGATATTAGTTGAAGATGTAATCAAGGTCAAATACATGTATTAGTAATTTTCCAATGCGACAATTAGTGCATGTAGTCCATATTAAGACTGGTGAAAAGTGTGGAAAGATATTGATAGTTGACAATGACCAAACATGTATTGTTCGCTGGTAAACGGACAGATTGAGAGATGACAGAATACCAGTAATATACATTTATGTAGACTTAGTGTTTTCTCTCTCCTACATGTATTTCCAACTCATAATGCAAGTTAACCCATTTTCAGCTGTGAAATTTTTCATATTTGGGACCAGTCATACAATGAAGCAGTCAAAATAAGGACGAGTTAAAATATAGACCAACATGACCAGTCGGAATATGGACAGGTCAAAATATGGACATGTCAAGATATGGACCAGTCATAATATGGAAAGTTAAAATATGGACCAGTTAAAATATAGACCAGTCATAGTATGGACAGGTCATAGTATGAAACAGTCATAATATAGACCATTCATAATGTGGACCAATATGACCAGTCATTATCCGGACCACTCATAATATGAACAATACATAATATGGACCAGTCATAATATGAACCAACATGACCAATCATAATATGGACTAGGATGAACCCCGAAAATGAAAGTCAATGTGATATAATATTCTATATTTCTGCTGTGATTATGCCATCATCAGGAGTATAGAATATTATATCACAATGACCATTTTGGAGTAACTTTCATCTTTGTTTAGGGGAAACTAATCTGTGGGAATAATGGATCATAATATGGACCAATAATGCTCACTTTGGAGAATTATGAATGTTAGAGGCTGATTACATCTTAAAAGCCTCAATGGTGGATGTACATGCAGAATTTAACAGTTTTTGGTGAATTCCCTCTACATTTAGCCTTCTCATATTCCAGTATGTCCAATGGCTAAGCCATGTCAGATGGTAATGCAGCTCAAATGTTTCAGTGACTAAACCAAACCATGATGCAGAGTTATATATCAGAATGGGTGCCTTTTATTGTATCCTTGAAAATTTGATAGGTTATGCCATTTTGCATTATCGCATTGTCTAGGACATTTCTAATATTTCTGGTAAAACCAGAAACAGAATAATAACAAAGGCTTTAACTGTCAGAGACATTCAAAGATGCCTGAATGCATCCTAGAAAGACTTCTGTTCATTTTCTGAATTAAAAACCAGTCGTCATAAGATTTCATATACAAACAGGAGATCAAGTGAAGAGAGTGAGAAACTTTTGGTACCTTCCACTGGATAGAGATTTGTTCAAGCTCCCACTAGACCTGAAGAGTCGTGAGAAGCCAAGCCCTGATCTGATAGGAGAATGGGCGGAGTCAACTGAGGAGTCATGGGCGGAGTCAGGTGACTGAAAGCTATGATTGACAACAGCTAGGATAGGACTGTCAAACACACCATCGGAAGACTGGTTAACGGCTGAGAAACTGAGAGATGAGCAAGGAAGGTATTAGCAAGCACACCACACATCAAATTAGTACAGTAAATCTTATGATCCAATCACTGTCGACATACCTAATAAGTTTAACCAACCTTTATATTTAGAGAAAATTGAACAGACAATGTTCTTAAAACAACTGTTTCACACAAATATATCCGGAGATTTTTTTATTTTTGTCATTTAGAAAGTGATCGTATAACAGTATTTCCATTATTTTGGATTACACTATCTTAGTATAACCCAGATTCCAGTGCTGAAAAGTCCCATGCGAGCTTCAAACTATTAAAAGATAGTGTGATCCCAAAATAATGAAAATACTGTCAAATTAATCATGTAAAATCAACCTCCCAATTCTTCGATTGTCTCAATATTTTTGAGAGAGACATCTAATTTCTGTGATTGGATTATTAGATAATTTACTGTAACTACGTACATGTTATGAAGCAAGCGTGTGCTGGAAAATAAATATGATCAGTATGAGTAATGTATACAGTTTAAGCAATATTCAGGAGTTTAACAATTGTACCAACAACCCACCAAATGACTATAATCATGGTTACTTCAGAAATACTGGGTACATTGCATAAATTCATAATGTAAAATTTGAATGAAAGGAATTGTTTTGGTCAGGTGAAACAGGCTTATATACAGGCTTTTAAGATAAGAAGTTTGTTCAAAAATTTACATGTATTAATTCCAAAAACAGCCATGGTAATCACCAACAAAGTACAATCTCTATGTAGGTGCAAATGTCTTTACAGGTGAAATAAAAAAACTTTTGAGGACCTGTGCCTGAAATTGTCCATACTAATCCTTACCTATCAGACAAAGTCATACCGATACAACAGTTATTTTGTTAATTTCCCGTTCACTTTGAAATGTATTTGGAGCTTTAACCCGAGACTGTTGAGATGGTAGAACAGCCTAGAGAAAATCCTTTAATCATCTGTCTGAACAAGACACTGGATGTTATAATGGCTCCCTTCTCATACAGCAGATCCCACAGGTTATGTACATTATTAATAGTGAAAGAAGAAATTTGAAGGGACCACTTCTAGGTCATGAACTCTGTAAACACTGATTGGTAATGCTGAATTTCTAAGTGCATTTCTCCTATCTCGACATATTACACTTTTCAAAGTACATAGTTTCTACACACTGATCATTGTATAACTTTATCCACATGTAATAGGCAAGCATGTGACTGTGTGGATGCAGACAAGGCTTCAAAACCTTGCATTTCACTTTTAAGTTATCTGCCAACGTAGACGGAGGGCAATACATGTATTTAGAAATGTGATATCAGTTATTTAAGCCAATCTTCAATTGTTAAGCCTTGGTAATCACGCCCAGAATTCAGACATTAAAGTGGAGCAGTGCTGATTTTGATAGATGTTAATATGGCCAAATGTCCTATTCTAAGATGTCTGAGTAACAGCTATGATTGGCTGGTTTATGTTCTGACATGTCAACCATGCACCCATTTATGGCAATTTGACAAAGGTACATCAAATTTTACCATCTTTAAAGGTGTGACATAAAATCTATCACAATCACTGCCACTCTTCTTTAATATATTTAAAATAATTACAGCAACAGAAGCACCAGCAAGCTTTTACACATCAATGATTCCATACATTTGCCCCAAGACGAGAAGCCAAAATACTTTATATAGATGCAGAAAATTGCTTCAAACTCCACCACAAAACTTTTGAAAATGGACAAGTAAAAAAATAAGCAACCATTAATGTATCAAGATGAGATGGTACCGGTATTAGAATACAGCAATTGATATGCATGCTTAATAAATAATCCAGGTTAATGTAGTAAATGACCCCCCCCCCCAACCCCTCTCCCCCTCTCCCTGTACCACAAGTCATGCTGATATAACAGCTTGGCCACCTCACAATAGAGAAAACACCTTCTCCATAATACAACTGTCTGCAAAGCTTGTCCGTACCAACTCTGGATTGGCAGCATCACAGAGAAGATGTTTACACCTTGGTGAATCAGCTTATCTTTGTATATACAATACCCTGTGCATCATAATGCTGACAGTTCCATTTCAGGTGAATGAACATGAAGGTCTACTCCCACTACAATGTCCATACCTGGGTTTCCCCAGACCAGGGCTGCCACTCATCAATGTGGACGTATCAGGATCCACGGCACAACAGGCCGGCTGAAGAGACAGGAACTTCTCGGCTGATTTACTATAAAGGTCCAAATCCTTGACGGCTCGTCTCTGACTTACCATCACATGGGTACAAGGTATCAAAAACCTACATCACAACAAAGGGTTAAAAGAGATTAGTCTACGTCTAATGATTATATATATAGTTAACAGGAATTCACATTCTGGGGACAAGACATATGACTGTTCGCACATTACGGGTCATACTAGAAAGTCTTTGTGTGCAAAATTTGTATAGATACATGCACCAGTTTTCTGAATATACCTAAGATTGTTTGACCAGTTCCACTAAAATGAACAAAAAGTCATAAAAACCCTATGAATAGGTCTATCCTGATGGATCTAGTCCTCTGACCATCCTGTGATGAATTCAAGCTTAACCTACAAGTATAAGGGCCATGGAATGGAAAGTTCCCAAAGTTATCGTATCATAATTATAACTCCACATCCATGTGAATAAACATGAGAGCAGAATCCTTTTGTTTACCTGAATACAAGTTGAAACATAACATCTTCACAGTTGAGTTCCACCAGGGTTTTAAACAGAGACAGCGAAGCTACACACAACTGTAATGTGGAACACAAATAATTCATGATAAACATCGAGGATAACAATTTCTATATTCCTGAGAGCAAAGATCCAAACAAATTTTTTGTAACTTTATAAAGCTTGGAAAATATCCGAACTTGGACAAGAATGTGTCTTAATATGATACTCCTGGGAAGGAAGTACTATAAAGAGTTGATAAGATATCACAATTACTTAAAGGTGAAATGCAAAGGTTTTCATATTTTTCATTTTATATTCTTCGTGGGTTATTTAATGATGAAGCTATCAGTATATCTACGTTGTTTTGATTTATTTGAAGTATTTTGACTCCTAGTAGCTTTAGAAAAGTGCTCCACATTTGGTATCTCAAGCCTGGCCGATCTCAGAAATGAAATCCGTATCGCTTATCTGCCCTTGTATGACGCTGGTTTGTGTTGTCACATCAGACCATCTGGCTGGATGTCAATACTTGCAAATATTTTCAAGTCGCAAAGTCTTGTATTTTAAATAGAGACCAATATTGTTAGATTCTCCAACTGAGTCTAGAGAATAAGATGAAAATGGGAAATGACTGAGATGACGTCGGTAATGTGACCAGGTGTCCATGGCGTCACGTTAGAAGCCGTCACAGTGTGATAAAAGTTTGAAGATAGTGTATGACGTTGCAAAGCGTCATGACCAGAATGCCGATGCACGTTTTGCGACGTCATCTCAGGCACTGGAGACAAGGGCAGATGCTGTCATGTTTTTCAGAGAACATCAGAAGTGTGATTCCAAAGATTGTGATATTAAGCAATTGCTCAATGCTGTGGCTAATTTCGAGGGCTGCTATCTAGCTTGTGTCTGAATTACAATATGAATGGTCTGGTTGTTCAATGCAGTGTCTTCTATTCATTTTTTTTTTCTCCTAAATTTAATCATGCAAGTTACTGCTCTGTGGACAGTGGCATTACAACATAAGAGATGTGTTACCCTGGAGTTTGTGCTAATCCTGGTTATAAGAGACTCAAGGATGCTGATTTCATCAAATTTCTCCACGAGGACGAACTTGAGAAAGGCTCTCAGTAAGGCAGGCTCTGTGATACGTCTGACAAACAGCTCCAGGTATGCTGTCGCTGCGATAATCTCATCACGGGAATTCTGAAACACAGAAAATGTAAATTGAGATGATTCAGTAGGATTTGATATAACAATACATATCAATTTTGTCTGTAAATGTATTTAGATGCTTATGGATAGTTAGCCATCACAGCATGGTGTTAGCCAGAGACCCATCCACCTGTCCACTGGACAGGCATACTCCACATTTGGAAAATTCAACATGGGAGAGATATGAGAAAATATAGAAAGTGAACATGTGAAAATCGGCAAAATGGGATTTTTGGACGGCAATTTTTTAATTCTCGTTAACACCCGGCCTGCATCACAGGTGGTTTTACATGGCAGTCAATCATCCATTGTGTACAGTATGTGCTTGGCATGTTCTGGGCATGCTTCTCTGGTTATCTGGGAAATGTAGCGGAATGAACAAGTCTATGTGGTAGATACCACAAAGGTACAAAGCACCATCAATCATTTACAGCTGTCATTTATATAAGCTGGAATGGAGGAGTTATCATTTATCACAGAAGTGGTACAATTCATGTTACATATATAGACTAGTTTGTCTTGCTGAGTGAGTTATTAATAACTAATGACAGATAGTTTCTTATTCTTACACCATGTACAGGTACATTGTTCTTATAAAAACTCCAGACATCAAACTGGAAATGTATGTACATTAACTTCAAAACATACAATGCAAACTCTCACTAAGTATAATATGAAGTCTGGGAAAAGAAAGATTGCTAGACTAGTTGTTCTCAAATTAAAGCAATATAACAATGTACAGATTTCATTGAATAGCAGTTTAGCTAATGCCTGGTCCATGGTAGCAGAATTTCACTAATGCCTGGTCCATGGTAGCAGAATTTCACTAATGCCTGGTCCATGGTAGCAGAATTTCACTAATGCCTGGTCCATGGTAGCAGAATTTCACTAATGCCTGGTCCATGGTAGCAGAATTTCACTAATGCCTGGTCCATGGTAGCAGAATTTCACTCTCATTTCTCCCTTATTTCTATGTACTGGGAACTATTATTAGCTAATGATAACTGCCAATCTTTCCAGTTGCAAAACTTGGTCATTTCTGTCAAGTGAGTGAGTGAGCAGGATTTTCAAGTCACTTTTAAACATTTTGTCAGTCATATCACAATGACTCAGACGCATTATCCTGACACTGGGCCAACCAGTCCTTGATCTATTCTCTTCCTGCTGAGCGCCAAGTGAAGAAGATACAAGTTCCATTTGGGATGACTTGGCCAGGGATCAAACCTGGGACCTGTCACTTGCCAGGCGAGTGCTCTATCACAAGGCCACCACAATGTGGTCTCCTTTCTTTAAATACTAATATAAATACTATTTACCACTGTTGAGGGTACTGAGCCCTCCTGCACACAATTTTATACACTCTCTAGAATTTGTCTTTATACAGCTAAAAGCATGACTCATAGCTGTGGTAATGTATATATTTGTTGAAAGCGCATTTCTCAAGGAATCCAAATATATAAATTTGTTCACTGTAAACCTGTAGGTTGTGAAGATATTCGGATTTTAAATTTAATTTTGATGTTTTAAATGGCTATTTTCAAAAAAGTATTCAACATAATTTAAATCATCATTTCCTGTAGAAGACAATTCAAACAGGGAATTCGTGTCTCAGTTTTGTTCTAGTTCTCATTCTATTGCTATTTAATGGAATATTTTTTTACAAAATCAAGCAACTCCCAGTTTTGAACATTGAAGTTGAATTAAATGTCAATAGAAGAACTAGACCAAAATTGACAAAACTGAGACACGGATTTCCTGTGGGAGTTGTCTTCTACAGGAAATGCTGATGTAAGTTATGATAAGTTTGAATACTTTTTTGAAAATAGCCATTTGAAAAAGGAGGCTTATTTTTATAAATAGTCTTTTTTAAATTTGAATATCTTCACAACCCACTGGTTTACAGTGAACACATATATATATTAGGAATCCTTAAGAAATTTGCTTTTAACAAATATATACTTACCATTATAGCTATAAGGCATACTTTTATCTGTATGAAGACATAGTCTAGAGGGTGTCTACAGGTGGGCTCAGTATCCTTAAACCAGTTATTCCTCATTAAAATTAAAATATCTATGTGTACGTAAGTATGTGGAGGAATGGGACTCAAACAACCCATAGACTGCTGCCATGGACCCGACAGTAGCTGGACTGCTATTGAGTGGTATGTATCCATTGTTATTACAATAATGGAGGAAGGGCTGATCGCTTAAAAAGGAGCATGCCAGCAAGAAAACCAGTAAATACACAAGTAACATTATTCCACCATCACTTAACCTGAATAAAATTACTGACATAAACAGTACAGTATGTACAGTGTAAGAATAGAATGAAGCCATGCATCAACCATCAACAAAATAAAACAAAACAAGCCCAGCATTCAATATGTTCAAAGAGTTCAAAACATAAAATGAAAGAGCCATGTACAACTGAAGCATAAATCCTGTGAAGCACTTCTAATATGCAGTTCTGCATTATGTGACATAAATGTACTAGTATAGACCTACACACTGGTCACTTCAGATAACAATAAAAGTTATATATACATAATCTCTTAAAACTTCATAATTTTTAAAGTTTCTAATTTCAATGTAAGCTGGTCTCAATTGAATTAGACCTTTCTACATGTTCTATGACCAAATTTTCCTTCCACTTACATTTTGCTTTGCATTGACAACAATGGCAGTATTATTTTGAACAAATTTCATGAACAATCTGTCTGTTATACACAATAATCTAGAAGGAAAGGCATCACAGACAGGAACAATTTGGAAAAGATTCCTGCTCGCATGTTATGAGAAGAAGTCACTCTACCAGTAGTCTAATAATGGTCAACATGGGACCCTCTCAAGTAAGGTTTTACATCCAGTAATTGTGTACAATATGGTGATATACATGTATACATGTACATGTAGTTATTGCGATATCCACCAAAGAAGGTTAGATAGTTGGATGGATGGTGGTAAATAAACATGTTAACTCTATAATCACCAAAACCTAACCTAACTCAGCTCTTGAAACCCTCCAAATGTGATTGCTGGCACACATAATTCTTGAAACATCAACCATAAATACTCATGATAGTATGATCGATAGACAATGATTGAAGCCCAAATACATGTCTCCATGAATATAACAGTGCTTCAACATGTCCTTAAGTGTCATTTCTCCCAATAACATGCTACAGCATAAACCAAACCAACACAATAGTATATACCAACATAATTATAACATGAAGTGCACAATGAGCTATAAACCCCATGCCTTTCAGCTATTCCAATAGGACAAACTTTAGGAAAAGTTCTATTCTGTTTACATGTACATCTGTCTCTCATTGAATTGTGGGTTTCCATGATGGTGTCCAGTCTTTTCGACATGCGAGATTTCAGCACGCGACATTTCAGCACAAAGTGGTAGGTACCAAATTTCGGCACATGACATTCTGGCAACTTTCACAGACCAAAATATGATAAAAATAAAGATTTTCACTTTTTCTCCTAACATACAGACTATAGGGCTATACCAAGGTGTAAAATTTTGTAGTGCTTGTCCAGATCTATGTCAAATTCAGTCAAAATTGACCAAGTGAATCATGCACTAGAAAATACAAATGCATATGTATGTTACAGGATATAATTCAGACAGGAACTAGAACTATGTAACGAACATGTTTTACATCCCAGATAAGTATTGATTATACATGTTCATTTGTTACAGATTATACATGTACAAACAAATTAAACGTTTAACTTCACTCAGCATCATCTTACACATGTACAGCTGACTGATGAGGAAATATCTGCAATAATATCTCTTGTAGGGCTTCAAAACAAGAATTATTTTCCCAATTATAACATGTTTTTTAGTTAACTGCCGATTGTGGAAAAAAAGTTGTTGAAATGTCTTGTGCCGAAATGTCACGAGCCAACATGTCATGTGCTGAAATGTCGTGTGATAAAATGTCATGTGCCAAAATGTCAACAACGATAGATGAGTGTGCTTGATTATCAAGGGCGAGAGTTATCGAGAGTATGGTCTACTGACCGAGGCTAATTCTGACCAACGGATGAACAGTTGGAAACATGACAAATACTATCAAGCATACTCAGTTAGTTTGTCAAGGAAGAGTAGAATTGATGATTTGGTGGACCTATTCTACTCCGTACGAATTATTGCATTCAAAACATATAGTCACATATGGTCAAGAACTATAAATACCAGTGATGTTAACATGCAATCTTCCAGATCTCATCAATCATGCTGAAGCTGAAAATTACATGTACACTCTACATCTACATCTGCAAAAGCATGAGCGTCTTGTCGAAAGTATGGAAACTCCATTAGTGTTGGTGAGATGAGAGGGGATCGGAGTGGGGGGGAGGGGGGCTGATGAGCAAAGTCCCCAACAATACTTCAAGGATGTTCTCTGTATGGTAAAGTGTGTTCATCGGGTATGAAGATTGTAAGAAAGAGTGAAGTTTAGACGATGAATACAGAGCACATATAAGATAGGTTAGGATCAATGATTCAGTCTACTGTTTCTGTATTGTAAAGAGTATGGGGTCATTATCAGTGATTGAGAATTCTACTGTTTCTGTAAGTAAAGAGTATGGGGTCATTATCAATGATTGAGAATTCTACTGTTTCTGTAAGTAAAGAGTATGGGGTCATTATCAGTGATTGAGAATTCTACTGTTTCTGTAAGTAAAGAGTATGGGGTCATTATCAGTGATTGAGAATTCTACTGTTTCTGTAAGTGAAGAGTATGGATCATTATCAGTGATTGAGAATTCTACTGTTTCTGCAAGTAAAGAGTATGGATCATTATCAGTGATTGAGAATTCTACTGTTTCTGTAAGTAACGAGTATGGGGTCATTATCAATGATTGAGAATTCTACTGTTTCTGTAAGTTAAGATTATGGGATCATTATCAATGATTAAGAATTCTACTGTTTCTGTAAGTAAAGAGTATGAATCATTATCAGTGGTCGAGAGGTAAAGAGTTCTGTGATATGCAAAGTGGAAGTAATATTATTCTGCTCTATCAACATGGTTCGTGAGGCATTATACAAGTACATCCAGTTGAAACCCCAATTGATGAGTGGACAGTTTTTCTTCACCAAATGATGGGCCTTCATTTCTGATACATGTAGAAGAGACTGATAATTGTTCTGTCCTCATACTCATATTTGTATTGTAGGGCTTAGTGCAGGGGTCTGAACCACCTGTCTGTGAAAATGCGGCCGACCCGTCATTTAAGACAACTTCAATCAGCAACATTTTGCGTTGAATGGTTCCCCACAAGTAGTCACCTATTGTATGTGTCTTACATGATGGGTTTGCCGACAATGTCAGGTCTGCATATACATATACATATACATATACATGTAAGAGTGAAATATAAGTGCATGTAATCAAGAGGACGTGATAGATCACCAATTAAAATGATGGAAATTTAATATGGATGCAAAATACCAAACTTCAAACAGTCGCCCCAATTTCATAATGGCCAAGGTGGTTGGATCAGAAAAAGGGCTGTTCCAGACAATGGTGTTGGGCTGAGCCAGGCCTATTTGTTTTTCTAGGGGTCAGAGATCATAAATGTGTGAAATTAAATGTTGTGGGTGGTGGTGAGATTGGTTAATTGATTCTCATGGGCTGTCAATATTTAATCAAACTTATTCTGAGAATTACCTGCCGAAAGAGGAAACTAAAGGGAGAAAGTATACCGGTACCTCTAAGTAATACAATGTAAATATTATTGAGTGCATAGATGAAGTGTGAAGTTAAGCCATTGTCACTTGATTAGTTGTTTAGCATGACCAGCCCTCATCTATATTTTGCCCTCAAAATCCTGGATTTACATTTTCATGAGTAAAACTTACTTATTTTCTTTATATTCATATACAATTGGTTTGCAATTTAATAATTAATAATCAATAATTATAGCATCTACAATGTAGCATGTGTATTTAAAAAATCAAGGTCATGCTAAACAACGAATCAAGTGGCAACGGCCTTATGTCTGATTGGTCCCAGTTGATAATCATTTTTAAAACCTGCAAAGGGTCCGGAGATAAAAATAAACAACATACACAATCTCCATTCAAAAATCTGATGTTGTTAGTCCATGTTTATCACCAAATCAGGATATTGGTCTCAGAAAATATGTCTAGGCAGATGAGGGAACATTTGCTATATATAGTTGATCTGCAAATTATTTCTAGGAGTGGTCGTCGTAGTTGCTATAAATTCATATGTACTTGGTCTCAAATGAAATTAAGGTCTGTGGGTGGTGGGTCTGAAGAAAACCTGCCCATACCTTTTTTTTGGAACAGCCACATACATCATTTTATCAGTATCGGTATAATCTTTTTTTTTTTTTTGGACAAGACATTCATACATAGAGGTTACAGAAACATCACCACAAGTTCATTGAGAGAGGGTACACATTGTACATAATACCTGTGTTGCAGAAGTATTCTGTGCATGAAAATGAACTGCCAAACTCAAATCGGATCACTGCTGATACGTTCAATTTGTTTCTTCCGAGTGAAAATACTGTATGCATCTTTAATTGAATAAGACTGACAGGAAAGTCGGAGAGAGAGAGAGAATTAAGGTTTAATGTCGCGTTCAGCAATATTTCAGCAATATAGCGACAATCAAACAAACTTATTCAAGTTAATAACTAGGTAAACTAATGCATTAAAAACACGAAAATACATTAAAATATATACAACAAACCGATCTCTCTCAAATAATCTAAAATACAATCTTCTTTTACTTGACTAAAAAGATCTTCCAAAGTAGCTGCTCGATAAAAGTTATCTCTTACAATCTTGAAATCTATAAGAATAAGTTTCACCGTGAGATCTTCGTGGCATGGAATACACCTTGGGACTGGCTCTTTTTTCAGCAAATGCTTGTGAGTTAATCATGTATGGCCGATTCTACATCGTCCAATCATGGCCTGATCGAAAAATCAGTATAGCCTGAAGTTTTTTTGAACTCATGAAGTTTGTTATTATCCAGAGCATCCCACAAAGATTGGAACAACTTTCTCACATAAGCACAGATAGATGGTCTGAAATCACTGTATGGGATTCCAACAGGATCGAACTCATCAAAGTCAGAGTTCTTCCCAGTAATAAAGTATTGTTGGGGGAGGTTGTACATTGGTGGTTACTGTCTTCCTGTGTTTTGAAGACGAGGAGATATAGAAGAATGTATGTGTGGGTGGGACCTGAAACCATTGCCAGACAATGACCGTTTTCTGGAACAGCCCTCTGATAGTGTGCATGAGACTTGGTCACCCAATGAAAGTGTAACAATGCTATTGGGCTGTTAACATAGACACGAGGACTAATAAAACAGAAGTCATGCTGTCAGTGGGTTAGCCTTGTCTTCTACTGACCACAAACAACCTGGACTCGAGCAGTGGTAGAGGAACCCCTGACACGTCCTGACACGTCAGCAAGTAATGGGGAAATAAAAATATGTCAACAAAAAAATTCATTTAATAAATTAGGCGACAACTGACAATGGCTTTTAATCGAAGCATCATTAGTTCCATTAATTAGGCTAAAGCATGGTTTAATGAACGTTTTATACCTTTGTCCTTCAGTGTTACATCTTTTACTAAACAGTACATGAATATAAATTGTGCATGAATTTATGTTAATAATAAAACTCTCTAATAAGACCATCACTTGTTAATTAGTGTATCACAAAAGAGAAGTTTTGCTTTACAATATACAAGTATCCCCTCCGTTCTACCATGTTTACATTTCTAGATTGAGATATAAGTACTAAATCTGATCAATAATTCATTCAAGACGAATGTGACGTATCAGTTCAAAATGTTCCCGAATAAATTTCAATAAATTTTTACAATACATTTTACAATATCAAAATTACGGTACATGTACCAGCAAAGCAAAATGTTTCAGTAGCATTGATACTCAAAGACTGGTAGATTCCAGCTCTCTATTCCAGGACTTTGTTGTATGGCAGAATAGGCAACTACACATAGACCTGATGATAGAGTCTAATACATTGAACATGTTGGAAGTTGAAGAAGGAAATGTTATGGTTAGTGATATTACCTGATGAAGTGCAGGTCCGAGGACAGGGACTAGAAAACCATTGTAGATATAGCTGATGAGCTGTCCTCGGACTAACGGATGGGCCACCTGTAGAAAATAAGACTGATACAATGTTACATGTACCAGGATATGGAGATTCTCTGATGTGCTCAGGTTTTTTAAAATGTACATGTATTCTGCTCAAAGATATCACTACAACAGTGGGCATTTAGCTAATTGATTAGTGAGTACATTCTATTCCTACGAAGTAGGCTACAGATCGCAAATTGTCCGGTAATGATTGAGTGAGTCAGTCAGTCCATCCGAATCCTTTCGTCGGCAAAATAAGGAGAACCGTTGACATTAGAACCTTGATTTTTGGCATGAACGTGCATTAGGGCATTGTTACCAGCAAGTTCTGAGCTGACCGAATTCTGATGAAAATTTGATTTATAATTTTTTTTTTTATTATTTATTGATAGCTCAGCGAGTGCACTGTCATATCCATTGGGAAACCTTGGCTGTATGTTTCACTGTATATATAACACAGTACAAAACGTGATGGCATAATGAAATAGGAAATGCTAATTTTCCATCATTTGTTAGTGCATTTATCTACACTGTTATTACCAACTTGCCATTCTTAATACACACAATTCAGTATATTGTTATAGATATATGTAAACTGTGGCCTTTAACGTGTATCTATTTCACATCCAAACATTTCATCACAGACCAAATCAGGCTTCAAATTTAGGTCAAATTGTCACTGATGAAATATCCTACATCAACCAATTAAGTCAGCCTGGTGCAATAACTCAGCAGAACAAAGAAAGATGTGGTATCATCCTTCAGATTAGCCTGTGAGCAACAATGATAAAAGTTTACTGAGGGTGAAACAAAGCCATCCTGCAAGCCACCCAAGGAATTTATCAGCTTGTGTTGGGACATTTTGTTGGTATCATGTAAGTTGTTTAGTAGTTTACTCATTCAAATCTCCATACCATATTTTCTGTTATTCAACAGACAAATTTCTTTACTGGTTTTAATTGTTTAAGTTTTACTGGGTTTCAACTGCTACAGATAGTAACATAGTACTGATACTGTAGAAATGGGTAGTGTGAATTTAATTATTCCATGTTGAGTACAATTTGTTCACATGAATGGTGGAATGTCTGGACTCTCAAATGAAAGTGTGTTATACATGTACATACCTCAAGCATGTTAGGTTTGAGGAACAAACATGCATGGTTGCAATTAAGATATAATCAAAGAAATTTCGTGACAATTATTGAATCTAAGTAGGCACCAACCTAACAAAATGAGCTTAATGAAAAAGGCCTTCCTAGCGTAAATTGTTTTCTTTTGAGAGAGAATGGTATTTTCTGAGTTAAGAATTTCCTGTATAAAGATAGGTTGTTCAAGGAGGCTTTCTTTTTGCCGCTGTTGTGTGCATCAAGTGTATGGAAACATGATATATGCACCCAGAGCCCTGATCTACAGCTGTATAAAACTCAACATCTGGCATTGACGGCATGTTTAAAGGGTCTTAATTTATTTTCTTTGGGTAGAATTTAACTAGATAAAGTAACTTTGATCATGATGTGAAAATATGATAACTTGAGTTTTTTTTGTACCTCTTGAATATTGACTATATATCACACTGGGATATAATTTAAACAAAAAATTACATGTGTAAACAAAATATGTCTAAATTTTTCTTGTCATTTTAAATCTTGATCCATTTTGATTCCTTGATTAGGGGATACAGAATCACTGGCACGGAGTGTGTTGGTGTGTCACAGCAATGTAATTCCGATTCACACAACGAAGCTGAGGTGGTTTAATGTTTATCAATGAAGAAAATCACCGACCAACCGTCATAGAATATAATAATATGAAACAAGAAAACCGGAATAGTACATTCATCAGATTGCCGATACCCAAAATGTGTTGTCTCATATATCTAGATAACAATGTGATGTAGAGACGCTATTTATTCGTTTTTGTACCGGTTA
This sequence comes from Hanleya hanleyi, assembly GCA_036873755.1. Classification (NCBI taxonomy): domain Eukaryota; kingdom Metazoa; phylum Mollusca; class Polyplacophora; order Lepidopleurida; family Hanleyidae; genus Hanleya; species Hanleya hanleyi. Next base: position 83,620 of record JAVTVY010026293.1, on the reverse strand, counting down.
TGCTCAGGAGAATGACATAGAATCATTATTATCTTGTGCAGAGAAGGTGTTGGTCTTGAGTTGAATTACCGTAAACTACATAAATGCTACCTTTCTACTATAGTACTATATATAAAAATTTGTTGTATTGTTGGGAAAATAATGTGATTCAGAAAGTTGTTTTGATCCTGGACAAGGGCACTGAAAACCATTAAAGAGATGTAAATGTATTTTCACACGTAAAACTTGAAATCTACTGAACTTTTTATTATTCAATCTGTTTCCTTTAGTTAAAAAATTGTAAAATTAAATCGGCGATCGTTAGTTCTGAGCTGACCTACTTTTCATGAAAATTTCTGGTGATTTTTGATGAAAATCACTGATGATTCTGACTTGGGCGGTGCCCATCTTAATATAGGCAGGATTTCAACTGGGGGTGGGAATTTCCAAGAGTTCAGTTCGCGTTCGAGTCCTAATGCCTACTCTACTTCGTAGGTCCTGTGACGTTAGTCACACTGCTCATGTAGCTAATAGATGTTGCATTTATGTACAATTCAGTCTTTGACATGACAAGGCCAGCTGGGAAGTCTAAATGCTCGGTTTCCCCTTTCTTTCACAATTTCTTGCTGAGTTTGGAATGATCAATGGAAGAAAGTAAAATCTGAGGGTGTCTCATTCCCCCACCAAAACATTGTCTCAGTGATGCGAGATCAACATTGGCCTGATTCAGTCCAACCACAAGATTAATTTCAGTGCAATCCTGAGTTGCCCAATATCACTACTATAGAGTGCTATCAAAATATGTTAGGATGTCGAGCATTGCTTATTAACCTGTGCCACAGCATTGCAGAACTCCAGAGAGTTGAGGAACATCTGTAAATCAGGCATCAGACCACAGTCTTCTGATGACAATTGGTGCCAGTCATCTGACGGGATGTTTAGTTTCCGTGGTAACGATGAATACAGTCCACTCAGACCAGTGGCAAGTACCTGGACAAATAAAGACAGTCAGAAATCGCTCAATCATTAACCATGTTCAAGCAGAACTCTGACATCTGAATGCATTTTCCACTAGAAAAAGATACATTTCCTCCTTGTGCATTGACATGATTTATGGGATAAATCCATTTCAACATGTTCAAGTCAGATAGTATAGCGTTTTTATTTCACCCTAAACCAACTGTAGGGCACCGTCATTAGATACATGAGTTGAGATAAAATTATGTCAGTTAAAGGGAGAATGACCATTTATTTAAGTGGAAGTCACATTAGCATTGTGGTGAAGAGTAGATGATGTGACATTTCCAATAATGTCACACTTGTTACATCGCATGAAACAAGAACAATGTCACTGCTCATACCTTGAATTTCATGTACACATTTTGTGGCACTCTATCATGCCTATAGCCACTCTTAGCAAAGTACATGTATACACAAGTATCAAATAGAATGAAGTATTTCCATAAAACACCTAAATTTGAGGGAGCATTTATGTAGTACGAAATTCTGAAGAACAAGAGACATTGCCGTGACTTCTACTACTTTAACAGATGAAGTGGGTATAATGGATATTGTTCTTGGATATTTGAAACAATAGAATATGTGAATGTAACAACTCTGTAACCTTTCTAGACAAACAGAACATCACTGAATTGCATATGAAACCTAATATAGTGTTGATACATACACTTACAGAGGCAGTAGCGTCATTTAAAAAATATTCAGCATATCACATATTTCGATAAAAGTTATTTAGTAGTTGAGAACACCTATGGTGAACGTTTTTCTGTGACCTCATTTTTTAATATCACGGGCATTGAAATCACACTTCTGACATTCTCTGAAAAACGTAACAGCACGGTCCGCACTTGGCTCCAGTGCCTGAGATGACGTCACAAAACGCGCATTGGCATTCCGAGCATGATGCTTTGCAACGTCATACTCGATCTTAGAACTTTTATCACACTGTGACGGCTTCTAACGTGACGTCATGGATATCTGGTCACGTTATCCGATGTCATCTCAGCCATTTCCCATTTTCATGTTGTTCACTAGACCGAATTGAAGAATCTGACAACATTGATTCCTTTATGAAATACAAGACTTCAATACTTGAAAATCTTTTGGCAAATGTTGCAAGTGATCATGCTGTTCAGCTAACCCGAACAATTAAAATCCCACTACTACCTCTTTAACATACTGTATTTGGGTCATTTTCATGAAAACGTACAAATAACAGTAAAGACAAATCAAAAATTTAATTTATGCAGCTTGGCTACCAAAATGGAATTATTCAAGAAGACCTTGAAGGCCACAAAGACTGTTTGCCTGTCAACCAAGCTAGAGTCACTGTACTTAAAGGAGTACTTACCTTATTTTATATTGGCTCATATTACAAAGGTTAGATTCTTAAAGAAATATAACCAACAATTTAACTGTCGTTGAGGGCGACAATCTATTATTTTTATTACAATTTGTGAAGCCATGTTTCCGCTTTGAGGTCGACGTGGGCGCCGCCATGTTGCCTGTGGGATGACGTCACTGATGACGTCAGCATTCAGAACAACGTCACGGCTAACGCTTGATCCAGGGACGATCCAAGTACGGAGATTTGAATTACTCCGAGTAAGAGTTCAATTCGAGAATAAAACTGGCGCGGCAAATCCAACGGGGATAATTCCAAAAAGGAAAGTGGTTTAGGTTATCTCCACCATATGAATAATTTCTTCTCCAAGTCTTTCAACTGAGACTTGCCCGATTCAATTTGGACAAAATTTGAAGCTGAGCGTTAAACTAAAAGAGCGTCCTCTGCAATTGTCCAGTGATTTGAGTTGAACGACGATGCTTCTAAGTTCGTAAACATTTTCATGATTACACTTCAACTACTAAAATCAACTAGAATGTCAGTGGATTTACTCGGTTCCTTCTCGTGCGAATTATCGGCATGACCAACACGATCAACCTTAAATCTCCATGACGTTGTGACGTTTTTAGATGAGTATACACTCACTTCCGCTCATCTAAAAACGTCACGCAGTGCTGCAATGGCGGCGCCCAGTGCACGCCGTGGCGAGCAACAAAATATTCAATATTTCTTTTATTTCGCATGAATTCTATCAACGTAAGTTTAATATAATAAGGTTTGGAATATGATTGCTGATAAATATAGTCACACTCAAAAATAAGGTAAGTACTCCTTTAACCCACAAAAATGGCTAGAAAAGTTTTCACCCATTCTAGCCCATGTTATGATCAGGTGATGGTGAAGACGTAACGGAAAAGACATATTTGTAACGGCAAAGACATTGAATTCAAGACTATTTTCTTTTAACTAACCAGTTAGTTTTATTTTTTTAGTGCAAGTCAAGTTGCCTTTTGTTTGACATTCTTTTGCTGTTTTTTAAGTCCCAAGAAAATTTATAACCAGAATGTCACTTCAATTTTCTCAAAAACTGTGTTAGTTGGCAAAGAATTTTTTTTGTCCAAGTACCGTTATATTCCTGTCTTTACCATTACGGCATTTCATGACGGTAAATTTGAATAACGGTAAAGACAGATTATGTCAGCATGAGGCAGACTGAACTGGTCTTTCATCGTGAATTTTTATTGATACACTTTTAGATTTCTTGTGCTTTGTTTCGTAACAATCATAAATAATATACCTGACATACTTCACTAACGGTAAAGACAGACAATAAGTGCGACAGACTTTTGTGCTCTGTTGCCACAAGGCTGGACGGAAAATAAAAGACAGTGGTGCCCTCAAAATGACATTTCTTGTGCTAAATTTCTCAAAAAAACTTTCCTGATAACAGTAAAGACAGTTGAATAAATCCAAGCTTTTTGTAATATTTTTCACATGTCAAGATACATTTATGTGAAATGAACAGGACTTTATAATCTCATATATTTTACAGAATAGTATCCAACAGAAAGATTCTTTTTATTAAATACTGTGTTGTTTAAAAATTATCAACCTTCAAACTGCATTTGCAACGATAACGGTGAAGACAAATTCATTTTCAAATTTAAATATTTAATCTTTTAAAGCAGTTATCTTTGCCAAAATAGACATTTTACAATGGAGAAAAACTATAAAATGTTTAATCATCTGGCATTTCGAGCAAATCCCTGGCTGTAAAATCTAAAATGAACAAAATGTAAAAAAAAATTGTCTTTACCGTTATTTGTACATTTCATGAAAATGGCCCATTTATACTTTCGCTTGAGATACTTACAGGGCAGAAGTGTGAGTTTTCTGCCACATATCGACCAATGTTGTCATTTTTGGCTGAGAGGGCCATGATGAGGAGTAAGGCATCACGAGCCTGCTGACCGACATTACCTTCCCTGTGTACAAAAGGGATCAACAACGAGAAGATGAGGAACTTGGCCGGCCCATGGTCAGCATCTGTACAGAAGAAACTTTCTAAGATGAGAGTTTGTTGCGAAAGGCAGACACAGAGTTGATGAAGAACGAGTACCATTCGTCTTTCCAGGTCCTTAGATCGATACTGTTCCAGTAGATCGGCACAAGACCCCAGAAGCTGAAGTAATGGATGAATGATGGGCTTATGGATCAATAACAGCTGCTTTGATTGGCCAATCAGCAATTCGTACATTTTCAACTGTTCCGTTTTTAGTCTTTCCGTATAATCTGTCACACCTGAGCACCAGGTAAAGAATTTCTCCAAGATTTCGTGTTCTAATAAATAATGTAGAATAGAGCCTGGCATTCCATTACTACTATGTTCAGAGATCAGCAAGTTTATCATTTGTTCCACATTATGGATCACTGTTTCTATATCATCTGCCTGTAAGGGTAGGCGTTCTGAACCCGAGGAGTTGAGGTCTGTGGACAGAGCATCAGGTTCGATGATATTCAACGCCTGTTTCCAGTGAATCCTGAACACCTCCAGGCATGTATCCGGGTCCGTGTCCACACGCGAAGGACTCCCCACCCCATCAGGGGAGCGCGGGGATGGGTGCTTCCCAACAGGAGTCCCGCCCCCTGGGTCGGAGCGATTGCTTCCTCGTCGAAACCAGCTCATTATTACATATATCCCCTACATGTAGAACTGGGATAGGTAAGACTGGGTTTCACAGGTAAAATATTGTCAGTTCATGCAGATCCAGAATCAGATACACTGTTATACAAGGAGATCTGCAATGAAAAGAAGAAACAATTGTTTACAAGCTTATACAAATTATTATAAAACACATGTGATAACAATCGGCAACAGACCTGATAGACATCATGAAATCATGAAGCCTGCTCAGATGGTTTCATGAACAGGATCAGTTTATTGTGATCCATGAACTACCTGTAAACATATTTTGTACAGTTTGCGTTCCTCAAAATACATAGTACAGTAGGACCCTGCAATCAATATCTTTTCCCAAGCTGAATGGCTGAGAAACCCATAAGAAATCTTACTCATATGAGTACTACACTATACAGCGATGTACAACAAATGACAAATGATAATGTACCTCCTTTGATTATTTCTAACAATAGAACGTGGGAAACATTATGAAGATGCAAGCATGACATACATGACGCATGTACAAGTATCTTCGAACTGACAAGAAGAAGAAATAAAAACTTCGATCTGATGCGTAGGATTTACAACTCGAGGTTATCTTATCTGTCTGTGTTTGTTCAATATACCATACACATGTTGTAGGCCTACCATCCATAAATTACCTGTCTTGAAACACTGTCACAATTACCAGCAGGTGAATACATTTCCACGATTACTTAGTACTGTACAGTTTCAGGATTTCAGGACTGGCAAACCAAATGTACATGTATACGTTACAACTACCAACTATCCATGAACTTACCTTTCTAATTAAACCTTCATAATTACTCATCAAACACAATCCACATGACATGTAATTGTCTATATAGATATAAATAATAGCCAGGTATCTGGTGTTAACTAATCCAATGATCTAGAAGATGTGGGTGTACCTTGAACATGTCAGACTGACTTGGCTATCATTACAGACAGATCAAATTAATAATACAAGATCAACCAGTATTAACACATGTATGTTCTCGCATATCCAGTTCTGAAACCTCAGCCTCAGTAGAAAAAAACAACTTGCTGGCAACTACTACTGTACATGTACATGTAGGTCAAAATTGTGTGTATTGTTGTAAGATTATATCATTTATATGGCAGCCCTCGCAATTAGCCACGGCAAACGGCATTTGCTGTGGTAAATGCTGGGGTAAAATCACTTCGCGACGGCAGTTTTTTTGCCGTGGGTCGTAAGTGATGTTGTCAGTAAACAACATATGGTCGATGGTAAAATACGTCTCCTTGAACTGACTTTTCTTGCTAATAAATTTGGTTTTAATAAACGAGACCGCTACTGGTGCTGTGGTTGTTTGATTGCATAATTTGGAGACATCGGTCGGCAAAATGCACTTTTCCAAGAACTGACAAGACAGCCGATCATTCCCGATCTGGAAAGCACAGATCTTCAATTGGATGTGTGTCACTCTCCAGCATGCAGGTCATTTCTCCGCTGGCGTTTCTTCGTTGTCGCAATAGCACAGGCGACCGCATATGAGGAGAGTGCTCTAGGGAATGGTGAGGGTTACGATGAAGGGGAATTCACGTACAGTTAGGATTATGTATTATTGTATTATGAATGGCACGGCAACCTGAAATAGTGAACTGAGTAGTAATCTTAAATTAATTAATTACAGCTGGCACTAAATATCTTATATACTCCATGTTTTCATACATTACCCGGAATATAATTTGCCCGACATTTGGGGTTACCGTACTCCACGTAAGCCCCTACAATTACCATTCTCCTGCACAGCGGTATTTAAAAGTTTTGACAGTGACAATTTGTTTTGCTTTGCCATCGTACGAGAGCATGACGATGCTGACGAAATGTAAAATTTGAGGTTGTCGTGCATAAAGCCTGAACTGGCGGACGATGGTGGAAACTGTGCTTCAAATTTTCTTTACTTTTTGAGGCGTGCAAGATCGGCCAACATGATACGACCACGTGGCTTTGTCACTATCCCCGTATCAGATAAATGGATAGCTGGAACCCGAGGTAATAAAAAATTGGAATGCCTCCGGCCGACTATATGGGCAAGTCCGCGGCACACCAAGAAGCGGCAATAATATTTAGCTGTCGTTGGATGTGCTGAACATTCTGGAGGCGGCAGACAAAATCTTTACCAGAAGGAGTTAGGAAAATCAGAGTTTTTATTCATTCTTGTTTGCAAAGAGGCCAAGGCAAAACTTAAAATATTGTTTGTTTGATTAACCCTACAGGCCCCCACCTATAACTTTAGGTTTTTTTTATTTTACCTTTTTTTTTTAATTCATCTAAGAAATATAGGGTATTCCTGAAACTATCTTATATTGAACTGATATCTGTTAACCAGGAAAACTCAAATCCACACAAATGGTAATATTTTCTGTTTGACACATCTCCTGTCTCTACTCCCATGAAGCAATATTGTCACCAGGTATGTGATCATGAAAAAGTTCAATTGAAAACTAAAATTAAAATAATAAAACTAAAAATCGACCTAGCAACGCATGGTTTGTAGCAAGGTTATGTTACCCCAAACAAAAAACTTTTTAGTTTTTGCTCAATGGTCAGTACATATGACCAGAAGTTCATCTGTATTTTATGAATTTCTGATATGACAAAAATGAATGCATCAAATTGTAGTAGAAAATCTGTGAATTCCAGCAAACATCCTGGGCAAGTCATTTAAATATCGTAGTGAAAACTAGATCTACTGCAAAAAAAAAATGCCGTGGTGAAGCTCTTTTTTGCTGTGGCAAGTTGATTTCTCCTCAGCAATTTTTTTGCCGTGGAGAATTTTCCTAATTGTGAAGGCTGTATGGTATATACTTACAAGAGTTTTCTTTCAATTATGTACGACCAAAATGTCCCCAATTTCAATAGGTGTGTGCTTTACCACCCAACAATGTTGTATACCAAATTTGAAGTCTCCAGCTGCAACGGTTCACCTTTGAGAGCGGTCACGTCACCATGTGGATATTTTTCGTTATGTTGCCATGGAAACCACAAAAATCAACTGAATGCACCCAATTTCAATAGGCTTGTGCTTCACCACCCAGCAATGCTGTATACCAAAGTTGAAGTCTCCAGCTGCAACGGTTAACCTTTTAGAGCGGTCACATCGTTATATGGATATTTTTCGTTATGTTGCCATGGAAACCACAAAAATCAAATAAATGTGCCCAATTTCAATAGGCTTGTGCTTTACCACCCAGCAATGCAGTATACAAAATTTGAAGACTCTAGCTGGAACGGTTCACCTTTTAGAGTGGTCACGTCGTTCAGCCAGCCAGCCAGCCGGACAGCGTGACGACATGATCCCATCCGGCATATATGCCGATGGGATAAAATTAGGCAACTAGACATTGTGATGTCATAATATATATCCCTCCTACATAGTTTACAAGTAAATGAGCAGACATACCAAAAAATGATGAGCAGGATCGAGATTTTGATTTTAATTTTTTCATTTGAACATAATTTCTGATTCTTACCATTCATTCGAGAATCATTACTACATTCGAGAAACTTTGCTAATCACTTAATACATGAACTCTGCAAAATTTGAATACGAAGCTGCGCATCAAAAAACCCCTCGGCTCTGGGTACATTCATAATGTATTCAATTTGAACCAAGATGTCAGGAACACCAAGCAGTCAAGTCACAAATATACAGATTATCAAAAATTTTGCAATTAGAAATGACCCCTAAGATTTCCGTCCAATCAGAGAAACCCGTATTCATTACATAAATTTCTTGATGCATCAATGATGTATACAAAATTTTACATCGAGCATTTGAACGGTATCAGAGATAGAGATCATTAATGATTTCGCATAAATTAAAGATGGCCGCCCTTCCTTCCCGCCACTCAGAGGAACTGATGTGGTTATTCATTGAAATTTCTCTTGACACATTGATGCTGTATACCAAGTTTCGTATAGAACACTGAAATGGTATCAGAGATATACATCATTAAAGATTTTGCATAAAAATTAAAGATGGCCACCAAGGTTTCCGCTCAATCAGAGAAACCAGAACTGTCATTTGTCGTAAGTCTCTTGATGCATCGATGATGTATACCAAATTTTACATCGTGCACTTGAACGGTATCAGAGAACGAGATCATTAATGATTTTGCATAAATTAAAGGTGGCCGACCATCCTTCTCCCCACTCAGAGGAACTGATGTGGTTATTCATTGCAAGTCAGTTGATACATCGATGCTGTATACCAAGTTTGGTACCAGTATAGAACACTTAAATTGGATCAGAGATATATATCATTAAAGTTTTTGCATAAATTAAAGATGGCCGCCAAAGTTTTAGGTCAATCAGGTCCCGATTCAAAGTATCTGGATGTATCGATGATGTATACCAACTTTCATATAAAACAACTGAATGGTAACAGAGATATGTATCATTATCGATTTCGCATAAATTAAAGATGGCCTCCAGGATTTCTAGCTAATCAGAAAAGCCGGTTTGGTAATTTATTGAAAGTTGCTTGATGTATCGATGATGTATACCAACTTTCGTATTGAACAGTAGAATGGTTTCCGAGATATGGATCATTATCCATTTCGCATAAAATTAAAGATGGCCGCCAAGGTTTTCACCCAATCAGGTCCCAATTAAATAGGCTTCTGGTCCTTGACTAGGTAAATAACCATACCAAATTTGGAATTCTTCAGTGGAACCATTCTCCGGCTATCTCGCTCACGTACGGACGTACGGACGTACAAGACGACGACAATACCCCATGGCCAAAATTGGCCGAGGGGTAAAAAGTGTCACTATGTTTTAGGCATGAAACATTTACAATAAACTGTAGGGCATCTTAGCTTGCTAAGGGCATCCATGAAACCTTGTTATCGCGATTTCTCAGGAACTACTGCATGGATCTTTCTCAAATTTGGTACACAGGTTCCCCTTGGGGTCTAGTTGTGCAAGATACCTTTTTTGGTGCGATTCGAAAATCCAATATGGCCACCAGGCAGCGATCTTGGATTTCCCCATGAAACCTTGTTATCGCGATTTCTCAGAAACTACTTTATGGATCTTTCTCAAATTTGGTACACAGGTTCCCCTTGGGGTCTATTTGTGCAAGATACCTTTTTTGGTCCGATTCGGAAATCCAAAATGGCCACCAGGCAGCCATCTTGGATTTCCCCATGAAACCTTGTTATCGCGATTTCTCAGGAACTACTGCATGGATCATTCTCAAATTTGGTACACAGGTTCGCCTTGGGGTCTAGTTGTGCACGATACCTTTTCTGGTCCAATTCGAAAATCCAATATGGCCACCAGGCAGCCATCTTGGATTTCTCCATGAAACATTGTTGTCGTCATTTCTCAGGAAGTACTGCATGGATCTTTCTCAAATTTGGTACACAGGTTCCCCTTGGGGTCTAGTTGTGCAAGATACCTTTGTGGTCCAATTTGAAAACCCAATATGGCCACAAGACAGCCATCTTGGATTTTCCCATGAAACCTTGTTATCGCGATTTCTCAGGAACTACTGCATGGATCTTTCTCAAATTTGGTACACAGGTTCCCCTTGGGATCTAGTTGAGCAAGATACCTTTTCTGGTCTGATTCGAAAATCCAATATGGCCACCAGGCAGCCATCTTGGATTTCTCCATGAAACATTGTTATCGTCATTTCTCAGGAAGTACTGCATGGATCTTTCTCAAATTTGGTAGATAAGTTCCCCCTTGTGGTCTAGTTGTGCAAGATACATTTCCTGGTCCGATTCGAAAATCCAATATGGCCACAAGGCAGCCATCTTGGATTTCCCCATGAAACCTTGTTATCGCGATTTCTCAGGAAGTACTGCGTGGATCTTTCTCGAATTCGGTACACAGGTTCCCCTTGGGGTCTAGTTGTGCAAGATACCTTTTTCGGTCCAAATCGAAAATCCAATATAGCCATCTTGGATTTCCCCGTGAAACCTTGGTATCGCGATTTCTCAGGAACTACTGCATGGATCTTTCTCAAATTTGGTACACGGGTTCCCCTTGGGGTCTAGTTGTGCAAGATACCTTTTCTGATCCGATTCGAAAATCCAATATGGCCACCAGGCAGCCATCTTGGATTTCCCCATGAAACCTTGTTATCGCGATTTCTCAGGAACTACTGCATGGATCTTTCTCAAATTTGGTACACATTTTGTCATCATACACCAATGTTGACACGTGCGAAAAAAAATATAAAAAAATAATACAAAACGAAGGCGAAGGATCCTCCGTACATGTACATTCACTTTCAGACTAACTTTACTCAATTCTCTTGTATTATAACAACCGACATAAGTACAGTTTCTAGATATCTTGAAACTCCTGAAACTTAGATTATATCTTGGTGTTTTTCAGTGTCCCTTTTTCGCTCAGATTTGAAATTCTGTAAACAAAATTACAAATCAATCATTTGTTCTAGTAACAATGGACAAAAAGATCCTCTTGTCATTAGCTTACAATTATCGGACAATGGTGGGCGCCAAGATCCTTCAGGATCTCTCGTCTTAAGAAAAATCATATTACAAACGGCCTAACATATTAGAAAAAAATAAATAAAATCGGCAGCAGCTCACAGGAAAATGATATGATTTTTATTTTGTGATGGGGGCACTTCGAGGCCCACCAAGAGATCATTTCAATTGATCGCTTTCTGGAGGTGTGTCTTCATTTTATGAATGTGATTGCGCCGATGTCGGGTCTCACGGGACCAATCGCATGTGACCATTTGGGAAATGCCCTATTACACTCAGATATTACCCGTTACCGCATGGCTATGAGCAGAAGTTTCTACGTATGATCGTGCCATGCGTTCGGATGATGACTGTAGGGGTGATAAAATGATACTATTTTCTGTGGGTGATAAAATGACAGTACATTCTGTGAAGTGATAAACTGACACTATTGTAGGGTGATAAACTGACACTATATATACTGTAGGGCTGATACATGTAAACTAACACTATTGTAAGGTTGATAAAATATAGTAGGGGTCATAAGGTAAAGCTGGCACTATTGTAGGGTGATAAACTGACAGACAGTGACACTACATCAGAGGGTGATATACTGACACTATTGTAGGGGATAAACTGACACTATATTGGAGGGGTGATAAACTATTGCAGAGGTGATAAGGTAAAGCTGACACCATTGTAGGATGATAAAGTGACACTATATTGTAGAGGTAATAAACTGACATTGTATTGGAGGGGTGATAAACTGACACTGTTGTATGGGTGATAAACTGTCACAAAATAGGAGGGGTGATAAACAAACACAATTGTAGGGGTGATAAACTGTCACTGTATTGTAGGTGTGATAAACTAACACTAAATATTGTAGGGCCTAGGGGTGATAAACTGACACTATATCACAGGGCTGATAAACTGACAGAGTTGTAGGGTTTATTTATCAACTGACACTATATTCGGTGATGAATATAGGGGTGACAAACTGACAGTATCATAGGCATGATAAACTGACACAATTGTAAGGGTGATAAACTGACATTATATTGCATGGGTGATAATGTTGTTTTGTTGTTTTGGGGATTACGATCTCAATGTAAATGATTTTATATCATTCTCAAATAATTCTGACTTTTTAATGAAAATGCCCTTTTTTAAGACGGAGACCTTTAGACATTCTTATTTTAATCGAATTTATTACATTTGGAAATCCGTAGCATTTAACCCTTTGTCTCATCCATCCTTAAATAGTCTTAAATCGAGAATACGACGTTTTTACCAGGACCTTTTTAGAAATAACTTTTTATCCGATAATCCATGCTCTTGGGTTACTAAGTGCCATTGTTCCCGCTGCCGCTTGCAGTAGTACAGTTTATCTGTATTTTATGTACGGATTTCCAATGGTTATTACACATGCGATCTTTATCTAGTGTTTATATTGTGGTTTTGCAATTGTTTTCTTTTATGTATATACTGTTTTATTGTCTTTTTTGTTATCTGGGAGGGCACGTCTTATAGGTGCACCGCACCTGTGTGCCCTACCCTGACAATGTCAAAGTCATTAAATAAAAATAAAAAATAAATAAACAAGACACTTCTAGGGGTGGTAAACTGACAGTATATTGTAGGGATGATAAAATAACTACCACTGTAAAAGAGGTGATAAACTGATCCCACTGTAAGAGTGATAAAATGATACCATTGAAGGGTGATAAACTGATATTATTGTATGGGTGATAAACTGAATATATTGGGTGGAGTGATAAAGACACTATTGGATGGGTGATAAACAATCCAACTGACACTATTATAGGAGTGATAAAAATGCAACTGACACTATTGTAGGGGTGATAAACAATCCAAAAGACACTATTGTAGGGGTGATAATAATCAATGTTTTAATGCGATCTACATGTAACATGTGTCTACATGCTGCTGACTGTATAGGATATCGGATGACAGAATTTGCTCATCTGTACAGTTGATGGTATGTTGTACCATGTAACTGTTAATCTATAGATCAGCATGTACAAAATATATGCAAACATCTGTGTTCTAGTACTTCAGATTATAATCTTTGTGTACATGTACTCTGATCTTTAGATACATTTTCAGAAAGATATTACAGACATGTTTGCTCAGGAATAATAAATCATGCAATGTACATGTACTGTCACTTTCTAACATTACAAAAATCCAACTGAAACATGTAAAGTCTGCTGATTATCAGGATGTTGTAATGACATCAAGTATATGCCAGGTGTATATCAAACATGCACAACGACACAGAATCACAGTCCCAGAATCTTACAGTAACCAACACTGAAAAATGGGAATAACCATTAAGTTGCATACAAATGTGATTTTTTGCACCCAAATTCCAAACAGGGTCATCTCCCCTTAAATGCCATGTCGATCTGCCTTCATTCACTTTAGGCTAATAACAATTGATTCCTTGTTTCCCCGTCAGCCTGTTTTTTAAAAGTGATGCGGGCGTGGTCTCATTTTTCATTATTCAAGTACTTATTATTTAAAATGAATTCGGACGGAGATCATTTAGCGGCCAAATTTGTGAATGTTTAAACAAACAAGTTTTGGGGATTTTCCACGGGAGCATATTATCAATTTTTGCATTTCCATCATCAGATTTGATGTGTCTTTGAGGTTGTTGAACAGTATGTGATTGGCTTAAACCTTTTACTAATTTCAACATGTTTAAATGGAGAAATTGCACAACAAAGCAGAGAAAAATGCAAATAATGAAAAAAAAAAATGGGCGGCAGGTAAAATGACATGTGGACAGCTGCCAGGAAACAAGGAATGGCCCTGTACAAAAACGTGATTTCGCAAAACATGATTTTTACCAGCCAAACAGTTCTTCTCAACTACATACCAAATACTGGTACATGTACTTGACATGCTTGAAGTAGGATATTTAATTTCTCAGATGTGAATGTACGTGTCAGAGCATTTGATTCTAAAAAAAAATAATAACATTGTTGATTTTTTTCAAACGACCGTTAGCTTTGATGTTATTTAATTACTCACCGATTGTTTTCTTTCATCTGCTGAATCCCCCAAATGTGCTGCAGTTGATTAAATTTTCTGGTTAATTCAGGTTTATGCGATACATAGCAGTTCGGATTATCTTGCAGGTTTAAAGACCGTCAAAGGCTACATGGCTTGGTGAATGCTTACTGTGCGGAGAATGCCGGGGCATTTTTTCGCCCTCGAAAAGCGACTGAAGTAGGGTCGATCGACATGGCATAAGGGGAGACAAACCTGTTTGGAGGTTGCATGGCAAACTTGGATTTTTTTTCTAGGAAACACCTCATTTAACTTCATATCTCATAATTAGGCCAAAATTGGAACACAACATGAACCTGTCAGTTGGGTATCGATGACAAAGCTAATGAGATATAAGCTTACAATGCTACATGTAATACATTAAAATTAAATATTACATTATGTGATGTCATTTGAGGTCACCTTGTGTCATATAATATGGTTAAAAAGCTGAGTCAGTGATCACTATTACATATCAGAGAGATAACTTCATGACATTTAATATAATAATACTAATATTGCAATTTAATTAAGCAAGAACTGATAAGGTGTCAAAAATCTTATCGCTAGTGCTACATAGAACCATAAATCATTCACAATACAGTCCTCATGTACCCTGGATTATACAGTCCAAAACCCACATTCATGTACAAATTAAGTCAGAGAAACTTATATCATTCCCAAATAACTGTTACACATGTACATGTACCATGGCTTATACAGCACAAAACCCACGTTTATACACAAACTTGATGAAATTGGCATGATTTGGTCAAACTTGTATGCCTCCGCCTGCAGAATCGGAGAATGTACATGTAGCACTTAAGAATTATGGCAGATGTTAAGGTTTTTGCTCGGTGCAGGAAGAAGCATCATAATTTGTTCGTGGAATATAGAAGGAAAAGTAGGTACATGTAAATAATACCTGGAAGAAATTACATTCAATTTTTTTAGCACATCGTCTACATACCATACTGGAATAAACATAATAGATGAAGAAAATCCTGGTAATTTTGGCAAAATTCAAAATTTCATCTCAAACAAGATACATGTATGCACAACCTCAACCCCAATGTGCACAAAATTTCAAAAGCATCCAGTGAAATATGTAGAACTAGTTGAATATGGTCTATATACTGGAATAAATGCAGAAAATTGGCAATGTCCAAAACATCATAAATATGACAAGAATTAATATTTTATCTCACAAATAGCACATTCACATCTTCAATTGTGTTAAAGCAAGCTGGGGAAGTTTCAGGAACATCCATTTAAAACTCCGGGACTAGTTGATTATACTTTAGCTTTGAAAAAGTTGGAAGTATATCCAATGAACGTCAGCTCCACAGCAATAAAGAAGTTGTTATCCATAGAATAGCATTGTGTTATATACGCCTACTTCTAAATGCCTATCAAAGAAAAAAAGAAAAGAAATGATTATACTTTAGTCTCAATGGTACATTGTAATTGGTGGCAATACTGGCAAAGTCCAAAACAACATAAATTTGCCAAAAATTATACTTTAAATCACAAACAGCAAGTGCACATCTTTAAATCATGTTTAATGATCCTGCAATGTTTCATACACATGAACTAAAAAATCTGGGAATAGTTGATTATACTAGTTTCAGTTCTACTGGCATGACTGGTACACTGAAATTGATGGTCAAAGTCCAAAACATACATGTAATAAATTTGACAAAAAATGATATTTCATCTTACAAATAGAGGGTGCACGGCTTCAAATCATGTTTAATAAGCCTTCAAAGTTTTAAGAACATCCAATCAAAACTCCAGGACTAGTTGATTAAACAATTTAGGTGACAGATGGCATGATAGACGAATGGAAAGACAGAGCACACACTTCATGCTTTCAGGCTACTCTGCAGTGAAAGCTTAACCATCACAGAAACTTAAAGGAGTAGTTACCTTATTTTATATAGGTTCGTATTACAAAGGTTAGACTCTAAAAGAAATATAACCAACTATTTTACTGACTCGTTGAGGGCGATAACCTATTATTTTTATTACAATTTGTGGAGCCATGTTTACGCTTTGAGGTCGACGTGGGCGCCGCCATGTTGCCTGTGGGATGACGTCAGAATTAAGGACAATGTCACGGCTAATGCTTTATCCAGGGCCATTCCAAATACGGACATTTGAATTACTCTGGGTCCGAGTTTTAATTCGAGGGAAAAACTGGTGCTGCCAATCCCACGGGGGTAATTCCTTAAAGGAAATTGGTTTAGGTTATCTCCGACCACTGAAGAATTTCTTCCCCAAGTTTTTAAACTGAGACTTGCCCGATTTAATCTGGACAAAATTTGAAGCTGAGCGGTAAACTAAAAGAGCATCCTCTGCAGTTGTCCACTGATTTGAGTTGAACGACGATGCTTCTAAAGTTCGTAAACATATTCATGGTTACACTTAAACTACTAAAATCAACTGGGACGTGAATGAATTAATTGAGTTCCTTCTCGTGAGAATTATCGGCATGATCATCACGATCAACCTTAAATCTCCATGACGTGACATTTTTAGATGAGTATACACTAACTTCCGCTCATCTAAAAACGTCACGCATTGGTGCAATGGCGGCGCCCAGTGCATGCCGTGGCGAGCGACAAAATATTCAATATTTCTTTTATTTCGCATTTTATCAACATAAGTTTGATAATGAGTTTTGAAATACGAATGCTGATAAATATAGTCACACTCAAAAATAAGGTAAGTACTCCTTTAAATCATTCCCAAATACTGTTATAGGCCTACATGTACATGTACCAGGAATCATATGTACAGTCAAAAACTCATATACAGAATAAACAGTCACAGAAACAAATCATTCCCAAAAACTGTTATACTGTCCATTATAACAACAGTTAAGTTTAACCCAATCTAATTAAAATTAAATCCTGTCTGCTCCCCATTTGGATATTTCGCTTGTAAGATCTAACAGGCTTGCAGTAACTCGCGTGTTAACCAATCCCGAGAACGCTTCATAGTGCTTTGAAGGGAACATTGATGACAAAGAATTTTTGGTTGGCTCAGCCGAATTAGCTGGCTTGCTGGTCGGGTGTCTTTTCATGTTGCCGCGGTCCCGACATTGTGGCACCATAATACGGGGTAGATATATGACTGATCTTTGGTGTAAACATTGGGGTAAATGGAAACAGTGAACCTATCTCCCCTCCCCGACTGCAAATGGATGAGTCCAGACCCGACCATGATGTGATAATGCTTTTAAATATCGGATCCATGGTTATGGGCACCCAGAACACCAAATTCAATTGAAATACGTAAGATCCTATACAGCGACATGTACGATTGGGGAGCATTGATAGGATATTAATTTATTAAGATTGAGTTTAACCTGTCTCATCTGAATACATGTACATAAGCACTCGCAAGTTGATGAAATATGTATGTGTGATGAGGCAAACTTGGTTCTGCGTTTTAGCCAATAAATTAATTAAACCATACAACATCTGCATGCCTACACACTGACACAACTCTATATAAGTACATGTGAGCATGGACATTGTAGATCTGTACAACAGGTACTATGATGCATGTATACAATGTATTTCCAATTAACATGATTAAGATGTAGTTCTTAGAAATTGATGTACATTGGACAGCTTGTCCAATCTAGTTACATGTAAACCAAGATGGTAAATCAAGGGAATACCATCTAGAGGTAACGCTATGAAAACTTCATGCGAAATGTTCGCTGATATTTTGCGAGATCCCATAATAAACCAATCATGACAATTTCTGACTTTTCTCTCTGACAATGACGGACGTTTACTTCACGGAGATTAATATCTTCGCGCGGCACAATCTTTTGATATTTTCTACCCCCTAACAAAGCCAGGCTTTTCGACGAGAGTAAACTCCTTGATCTTCACTGTTTACCATGCAGACCGTCTGTTAATGGTCCCATATTTGGATACTGTTTCTCGATAATGTTTATATATTAGTCCACATGCTACTGTGTGTAATTACTGTGGGCGTGATTTCAACAAGATAGCCACCTGATTGGCTAACAAATATAGTTTCAAATTCGCATGGGATTTATATAGGGCTGAATTCAGATATAATATTCCGTGATATTATTTCTGAGTTTACTGAGATTGAAAACTGTCTATCATGTCCATAGTTGCTAAATCCTAGTTCTTAATACTAACACTATACTCACAGATATATTGAAGGGTGATGAATTCTGGGCTTTCAAATGTCATTATTTTGAGGGATGTGGATCATTCCACAGGTCCTTTCTAGTGAAGAATGTGGATTAATCCACAGGCATGATAGGTCATTTCTAGTGAAATGTACCCACAAGACAGTATCATAATTATCTCAACACACTCTGAACTTTTCTACATGATTTTCAACAGAGAAAAATACTGGCACACTTCAAAGGTACTTCATTAGAAAAAGGCAGTTATTAAAAGAAAACTGGATTGCATGTCAAATATGGAACCATATATACAACTGATCAGGTTTTAATTATATGCATGTATCTATCGCCACAGGCCAA
The DNA here is from genome assembly GCA_036873755.1 of Hanleya hanleyi. Classification (NCBI taxonomy): domain Eukaryota; kingdom Metazoa; phylum Mollusca; class Polyplacophora; order Lepidopleurida; family Hanleyidae; genus Hanleya; species Hanleya hanleyi. The sequence goes on along the minus strand of JAVTVY010026293.1, from coordinate 64,474 downwards.
GAAGTCCACAATTCAGACTGGTGGGTTTCAGCAAAGGTTGGATTACGTCCAAGTGGACCTCAGGGCAACTAAACCAAACTATTCTTTGAAAGATCTGCTGCTTCAAGTTCCAAGTTGGAGCAGCTTATTACGGCCCTCTTTCCTCAGGCTGTAGCTTCGTTCCCAGCCTGTAGCTTCAAGTTAAAATTGTTCACTTACAATAATCAAGTTAATCTGCACATTCTCCATGTAATATACACATTACACTGTTGAGTTGCTAGCTTTACTCATTAAAGTATTCTGATGAAGGCACCGTGGTGGTTATGCTACATGTATTTCTCACAACGAAGGCACTGTGGTGGTTATGCTATTTTTTATAACGACACAGCATAGCATCTAGTATTCGAATCTCTTAATTTATTTTACAGTAATAATAATGGGATAAATTCTAAATGACCATGACAATCTACCTAATCTTGTTGACCAGCACTGACATACAACACTGACCAGCAGCTGACTTGTTTCCAGCAACGTCACTATATGGTCACTTTATATTTTGGTGTCCATCCACATGTACATGTATTTTAAATTCCAGGTTTAGACTAGTTCATTCATAGTTCTGCAATCAACCCCTCGTATCTCGGACCCGCCTTAATTGTTCTTAATATAATTAGATTCAGCAATGTGTACTATAGCCTGTCAAACCAGGGCACCGGTTCTATGTCACCAACATGATAATACAAGTCAATTTCCCACTCCAGATGGTCACGACCAACCTTATCCAACAGCACAGTCTTGAGCGCTGTATATCTTTACGTCAATGGTCAGTGGATTCCATTGGAGGCAGAAACACGAGCCTCTATCTTCAAAGAAAGCCAGGCTTAAAAATGGACAGATCATGTTGTTCCTGAAGTAATTTCCTCGCCTTGCAAATTTTGTCAATCAGACCAAATATTATGGTATCATGGATATATATCTTGAAAGTGCACCTACTAGTTTGAGGCAGAAGTTAGATTGTGCACTGCAGTATTTGGAAGATGGAGATGTGTGATGTAATTGCACAAAATTAAAAGTGTTTCGTTTTCACACATCTTGGAAGTGCACGGGATTCAAGATTTGTCTCTGCATCAATTTCATTCTTCACAGTGTATATTTGTGTACATGTCTTGGAAGTGCGCGTATAGTCCAAGATAAGTTCTTCTTCATTCTTCATGGATAGCTGTGTATTATCAGCAGTTGCCTCAAAAGTGGGGCCCGACCTACCATTTAATCAAGATCTTGACTCTTCTGACTCAAAAGTGAATGTGACATTATTATACATGTTGTTTACTCTTTTTAGGGACTGACATTTAATTATGAACTGTGCTTAATGGATTGAGTCTGCTCCCAAATAAGCCAAAGAGAATTTATAGTTTATTAATAAAATACTTTTGTTCTACCTCATATTTTGTGTTGTGTTGCTGCATAAACATGATCTACAGCTAAATATAGTCAGCCTTTTCTCCACAATACTAAGCTAATTGTCCTTAACATTTATATACTCTAGGAGAGGCTGAGAAAAACACCTGCAAAGTCCATCCAATAACCTCAGGCTTCAAAAACTTTCACCCCTCACTACCCCCAGACTAATGGGTACTAATGGGTGACATATTGTTTCTGCCCAATTATCACAGGTGAGGTTTGAGTGGGGAGACTTTAATTGTATTGTCATCTAATTGTTAATGATCAAAGCCAGAAGGTGACTACACTGTATGAGAAAGAGGGATATTAAAAGCATTACCACATGTACATCACATACACTAGCCAGATCTATTGGAGAACAAAGGCTTATTTACCTGATAGACAGTCAATTGTGCAAGAAGGTTAGACATTTTCTTTCAGTTATATGGAGTCTTATTCTAAAGAAAAATGCACATAGAAAATGGCCATGTGGAACAAACTAAACTTGCCCTTACTGTCCAGAAGTGTCACACTTCATGTGAAGTGTGCCTAGAAGTGCCTCTGAAGAGTACACTGAAAAGGCACTTCAACAACAGAGAAAAATACTGGCACACTTCAAAGGTACTTCATTAGAAAAAGGCAATTATTAAAAGAAAACTGGATTGCATGTCATACATGGAACCATATATACAACTGATCAGGTTTTAATTATATGCATGTACATGTATCTATCGCCACAGGCCAAGAAGTCCACAATTCAGACTGGTGGGTTTCAGCAAAGGTTGGATTACGTCCAAGTGGACCTCAGGGCAACTAAACCAAACTATTCTTCGAAAGATCTGTTGCTTCAAGTTCCAAGTTGGACAAGAACACAGTCACCCTTGAATAAAAATAGCCGAATGAGCTCCAATACCCCTCGGATATCACTTATTGTTAACATTCAGCAATCATGCATTGCATAAGATGTATTTTTAGAACGTTGACATCTTTGTGTAGGTTAACAGAAATGTGATATATCAGGGTTGACTGCAGTTCTCTCATTTCAGAAATACATGGATCAGCTTTTGCCAAGGCCTTAAATTAATGGGAGAAATTTTGCCCTGAGGTTCTGGTAGTGCATGACCATATTCTTACCTCTAGATATACTCTTCTATACTCTTCTATATAGATCAAAATCAACAAGTAATTTGATCTTGGAAATATATATCAAGGTTAGTCATCTCCAATAATCTTCTGGTCTACTCTAACATAAATGGAACATGAATTCAGAGATCTTAGACTTAACATAGAATTTGACCTTCAGAAAATAGGTCACGGTCAGTGATATTCAATAGACTTCAGGTCCAGGCATATGTGGTATAATTTTGGACAATGTAGATATAATCCTTAATGAAATATTGTACTAAGTAGAATCTGACCTGGATAGGTCAAGGTCAGTCATCTTCCGCACACCTTTGAACCATCGACATATGTATACATAGTTTTAATTTGAAAAGCATAGCTATATTTCTTCATGTTATATCATAATAAACATTATATGACCTTGAAAAAATAGGTCAAGGTCAGTCAACTGGGGTAGGCATCTAGTCAATCATCAGTTGCATAAGTAATATGAATTTGGAGACCCTAGCTTCAATCCTTCAAAACATATGGCAAATACTATAATTTGACCTTGATAAAATAGGTCCAGGTCAGTCATCTTCAGTACACCTCTGGAACTTTGCCAGATGTATACATAGTATTAATTTGGAAAGCCTAGCTTTATTTCTTCATGTCATATTATAATAAACAATATATGACCTATAAAAAATAGGTCAAGGTCAATCAACTGGAATAGGCTTCCAGTCAATCACGAGTTGCATATATGATATGAATTTGGAGACCCTAGCTTTAATCCTTCAAAAAATATAGCAAATACTAGAATTTGACCTTGATAAAATAGGTCAAGGTCGGTCATTTTTAATAGGCTTCTGACCCTTCACCCGATACATATGTGATATGAATTCACAATGCCTGGCTATAATTCTTCTTGAGATATCGTGTTCACAAGAAAGATGGACAGACGGGCAGACGACGCTGACGACGACAATACCCTTCGGGCAAAATTTGCCCGAGGGGTAATAATACTAATACTGCAATAAATTCTCATACCAAAGACTGCATGTAAATACATACATATATAGTACTGTGCTGTATTTTGTCTCAAGGATTTGTGCTATATAAACTACACGTTTCTTGTTAAGAACCATCAGGTTTATTGTAAATATTTTATGATGTACTGTTTTGTCTCACTCTCAGTGTTTTCTCTAAATAAACCGTTCTGTGCTCAAATATATATTTGTCTTCTTTTCCGGGAAAGTAAATATCTCGTGGCTACATACCTTTCATTACACGGATTTGCTAGGATTATACAAATAAGGTACTTCAAGAGCACTTCAGAAGTGCATATGAAAGGTATCCTTCTGTAGAAGAGTGGATGAAGTGCCTTGCCATATAAGGACATTGAAATGCCTCAAATATTCTAATTAGGTACTTCAAAAGCACTTCAGAAATGCCTATGAAGGTTACCCTTCTGTGGAAGTGCTGATGAAGTGCCTTTGCAGTACTTAATTAACATATTTGAGGCACACTTCAAAAGTACTTCCAAGTGACTTCATTGTGACTTCAATGCCCTTATATGGCATTGCTACAAAACAATACCCACACTGCAAGCACACATCTGACTCTGAGCCTTGCACTTCAAGGTTAAAATATGGCCACACTTTAAAGTTACTTCAAAGACACTTCTGGACAGTAAGGGTAATAACCTTCCCCATAAGCATAGGGGGCATTCAAGTATTACGTACGCAGCGAGGGGGAGGGGGTGTCCAAAATTCAGGATTTTCTTATGTACCCTGGGTTAAATTTTGCGTACATGGGAGGGGGAGGGGGCCAAAAACTCCATTTTTTGACATACGTAATACTTGAATGGCCCCATAAATAACAACACAACTTCGACAGCTACATGTCTTAATTATTTCAATCCCTGAAAAAGAACAACTACACCTGGGGGAACTACCTGTGACTGTCTGGATTATTATGTAGTATCACAGTAAGCTTTACTCCTGCAACATCAACACCAAGCATTCAGTGGAATGACTGCAATAAATTGTGACAAACAAGACAAACATATATTAGATCTGCCCACTGCCCTATCAGACTAAAGCATGACAGAAACAGGAACTACAGCATGCTTCCTTGTTTTATGCCAATGTAACAATCTTTTACATGTTATTACAATGTACTTCACCCAATCAGGATTGTGCTCTTATCTTCACTGATTTGGTAGATCCATATGTACGTTTAAGATATGAGCTGATTACAACAAAAACATGACAAGAATAGGAACTACATATATGTGTCATAATACACAAGTAGGGCATACATGTACAGGGCTTTTTAATGTACTGCAGTTGTCACATATCAGGTACATGTATCAGTCACCCCTGTAGAATTTTAATTTGTTGCTTTATAATCACTTAACTACATACCAACTGATTACATACCAGTACAGGAGTTAAATAGGAACTCTAAATAATGAGTCATAGTTTTAGGAATATCACATATATGTACATGTATGTCTAATTGTATTAGTCAGAACCAAGTTGCATTACACGTGTCAAAAAGCTAAGAAAAAGTTAAATTGACTGTTTGTCAATAGATGCAGGAATTCAACCATTTTATACTTCCTCATTTACAATTCACCTATATGTACATACATGTACATGTATGGTAAAGGTCTCTAATGAACCAATCACTGGAAAGGCAATTTGAGGGTGATCAGATTTATTGATTCTGAAAGAAGGAGAGTGTCCCTGAAAAAAAACACAGTCATCGAATGGATTTGTATATGTTCATTGTCATTCTTGATGTAAAAATTGTTGGCAAGACTCATTCCCAATTTGCCTGAAGGTCTATTCTTTTCCTAGACATTCCACACATGATGATAATTGAAAAAAATATATATATTTCAACTTAATTCCTAAATTGGTACTTACTGTTTCAATTCATTCATAATTTAGGAACAGTTTCATTGCATAACTTCACTCAAGACAAAACGTAAAATGTGCATTGCTCAAGAGAAATAACCCTGGAAATTCTGTTGATAATGGAATTTCCATCCAAAGTTATGGCCCTTTGTAAATACCTTCGTTTGCCAGAATCGTCAGTCCTGTTTACCGTGAAAACATCCTAAAACTTATTTCTTGAAAAAGGTAGCTGAACATATATCACCCCCTTAACTGAAAAGGTGGGTTTCATTATTTGGGTCGAGAAAATGGCATATAAAGTACGCTGTTTCGGGGTGATGGACATTTTCTAGAAGATTTTGCCGGTTAAACTGGCAGACCCTACATTCAATAGAAATCAGTTATTATAAAATATCTTGTAGGGACTGCATGTCGGACTAGCGCCGGCCAGCCACATCTGATCTGGTGATAGTAGCAGACTAGTTCAACAATCTAAACCCTACTGACATTTAATTTTGTGACATTGGCAACGTAGGGTTTAGCTGTTGATCCGAAAATTCCTATCGCAAAATTTCCACCTCCCGACCTGGGTAACATGGGATGGATTTGCGATCATGAAAATCAATAATACCAACCGCTTTGCACTCGTTTGGATAGAATACATATTTTCCTACTTCCTCGGCCATTTATTTCCTATGTCTAGCGCCTTTCATTTCCATAAACAGCAAAAGAAAACACTTGAGCTTGATCTCTGAAATACTAAATCTGTCGCCATCTTGAAAATATCACTATGGTGGCATGGGACTGATTGTAAATTTGAGGATTGTGGATAGGAAAGTCGGAAACAGCTCTTTCACAGGGGCAGATACAGCTTTTTAATTTTTTTGCCGAGTGCAGTGAGGCGAAAAAAAATTTTGGCCAGGGGTCTGGGGCCTGCCTAGGGTCCCAGTCGCTAGACGTTCTCAGACGCTCTAAAATGCATGAGACGCATTTCCAGACAATAAATTTCCATATGAGATTATATCACTTTTTATAGAAAAATTGTCAAAAATGTTATATTACATTCCTTTTCAGGAGAAAATAAGTCTTTTTTTGCAGATTTAGACTTTTGAGAAGATATCCTATGAATTCCGTGAGATTTCTAAACTCTTCCGTGAGACCAGGAGATTAGTCCATATTTCTTGATACTCACGGAAATTCCGTGAGACTTGGCAACTGGAAACCTGGCGATCTCTGCACTGGTGACATGGACCAAGGGGAGACAACTCCCAAAGAACATGACTAGGAACATGAAATTACCAGGATCAGTCCGTGGACGTTTCTGAATAAAATGGCCTACATGTATTCCCCCGCCCATTGTCTTCACAAGCTCAGCAGTTCTCTTCTGACTGTGGGCATAGCTGGCGCTTTTCGGATTATGAGAACTCCCGGTTGTCGGTGGCCGACCACGAGGCATTTTCGTCTGCTTTCTTCACAGGAAGTAGAAGTCTGCTCGAATCAACCTCGCCACTAGGGGTCGCTGCGCAAACACAATGTTCCATGTGGCCCGAAAGACGATAACTTCCGGATAGCGTAGTTAAAGTTATCATTTCCCTATCAAGTTATCAAGTGAAGTTCATATGAATCGGGTTGGTGAAAGTGACATGGCGGCTCGCATTGGCAATTTACGTCTTGATTTTGCCGCTTCATTTTTGAAGTGACAAACGCAAACGTGACTAAACCATCTCAAAATTAAATACAAGATGTAAATTTGCTGCATAATATTAATAAACTAAAATATTTACCTGAATTTTTTCGTCGTAATTTGGGCGTTTTTCCTTTCTTAATTTGGGCATTTTTAGATCTCGTTTATTTTGGGCGCCGTATAACGGTATGAAATAAGGCCTGTATCTACCCCTGATCTCCATTTTAATGTAAATTGTAACTATCAGTATCATGCGCATATAGTAGGCACATACAGAAAAGGATAATTTACGGGATTTTCGACGTGACTCGGTCGACTGAGCAGGTTCAGTTTTTCCGACTCTTGTGATCCTGAATTTAGATAGCGTTAAGATACAATGATAAATATCTCAAATTATGAACTGACCACTTTTGGCACTAAAATAGGGAACATGTTTTCTCCGATACCATAAAATTTATGACGTACATTTGCTTATGAATTGTGCAGGAAAGTGAAATATGTTGTTGTCTCGCAAAAAATGATAAATCCGGTTGATACAACTTTCCCATTTATAAGTTTTTCGATGGATTTTTTTTTTTCGCTCACGTTCATACCTGTCGTTGTTGTTACCGCCATGTTCTGTTCGAAGTCGAGGCCACGAAGGTCAACTAATCGATCAATTTTTTTTTTTAATTATCATATTTGGTAAGAAGTATCAGAGGAGGTAATCCTGTGGAGAGCTCATGCCGAATTTGGTATTGAATTGAATTCAATTTTTATTCTCTTGATCTTGCACTCTGGCATATTTCTCATATTTTATGAATTATCGATTAATTACGCCTGACAGTTCCCAACAGAGGCAAACAAGATGGCGGCCAAAACACGCTGTCATTTTGGAGAACAGTTTGACTTTGAAAAAATACTATAAAATGGTAAGTAATCTGCATGTCTTGTGTTTATTTTTTTATTGACAACATTCCTCACCTTCCCACAAACTTCGCTGACAGGATGGAAATATGAATTTTACAGTTTTCTAGAGAGGAGGTCCAGGACATTTGCGCTGAACATTATTATCTTTCCAAGTCGTGGTCTTTGGATGAATGTGAGGAAACACTTTGGGTTACGATTAATTCAGCCTAATTGAGGTGAGGATTTATGACGTCATTCACCCAAACTGGGCGGAATCAGCCCTTTTGAGGTTATTCATGCCAATTTCAACCTTTCCCCGACCTGTTTATTAGAGTATAATAGTTACAGTGAGAAATAATTTACATAGCGGCATCTGTATACCATAGAGCCAAGCTGTGCCTTTTTAGGCTGTTGGACTGGAACTGGAAACCGATGTTAACCAAGTCGGGAGGCCAAAATTTTTGCAATAGGAGTTTTTGGTTCAACGGCTAAATCCTACGTTGTCAATATCACAAAATTAAATGTCATTAGAGTTTAGCTTGTTGCACTAAGTTGTTGTTGTTGTTGTTCTTTATCAGTAAATCCACTCTTAACTCGATCGGTATTTTTCACTGGTGCTACAAGAAAAAATCACATGGTGCTATATTTCCCGAGATGCTGTTTGTTCATCATCATCATCATCATCTGTTTGTTCTCTTATGCTTGAGAAAGTAGACAAAAGTACCAGACATGCCATGTTGTTGTTGTTGTTGCAAAATCGGCAATGTCAACAGGTCAATGGATGGCTCAATTCGTCGTGTAATTTCGCGGAATAACCAGCAGCTTAAATAGCTGACAGTTTTGTCGCAAAAACGGGATTATATGGAATCTCACCCAGTGATCTTACCTGCTTAGATGTTGATAAAATACAAACATCAACCACTATCTGCACAGAACGTACGATGAATTGGTGACGAAGAAAACCGGAAGCGATGGTCCGAACACACTTTTCAGTACTTGAACTTTGACCTTCGACACCTGACATTCTGGAAAAAAGCGTGAGCTCGCTGAGGTCAAAGGATGTACTCGATTGGCTCGCCCTCTGCTTGGATATGATGAAATGTCTGTAGACTGGCCTTCGGACGGGAAAATAAAAAGTGAACGAGTGCAATATCAAAAGTAGGATAATTAGCTCAGGAACTCAGAATAACTAATTTCCTGCTAAATTATAATTTTTCTAATTTTTCAAATTACAAGCGTCTAGTCCGTCATTCATAATCCAGCCGTCGTCCATTAGCTTCATCTGTCGAATATCGTTTGTACGGTAGGCCTACCAATAGTCCATTCTTGCTCCACCAGAGACATGCTACCACAATAGCGTAGGGCATAGTTGGGGAAGAAGTTTTTTCTTGTGGTTCCGGAGGGGGGTGCATTCAATTCAGATTTATATGTACATGATCGCTCTTGGTTTGAGAACTTTTTCTTGAATGAATCCAAACTTACTCAGCAAAAACAACTTTTTTACCCCCATTTCCAGAGTTAGGTTCATGATATGTCCAGTAAATTGTCCTGTACCTGTCATTTGCATGCTTTGAATTACTGGAAGACTCCAAGCTAACTAATATTCAAAGGAATGATGAGTTAATGCAAGTAATAGCGTTACGTTAAATGGAGTCCTATTTCACCCGGATGTAACTATGACGTCACTTCCGGTTTGGGTGAATGAGGCGTGACCTTTGTACATGTCTAGACTTGTCTGTGTGTGTGTTGATGTACTGGGGTTTTTCCCCACAATGGCGGCTAATGGCGGCTAATCCGCCATGTTGGAAAATGGCGGCTAATGGCGGTTATTGCGCCATGTTGGAAAATGGCGGCTAATAAAATGGTGGATAATGGCGGCTAATGGCGGCTAATGGCTGACGGTGCTAGTGGGAAAATGGCGGCTAATGGCGGAAAGACGTGACTGCCTATGGGAAAATGGGGCGAGATGGCGGCTAGTGGTGGCTAATGGCGGCTAATGGTGGAAAGACCTGACCGTGCTAGTGGGAAAAATGGTGGATAATGGTGGATAATGGCGGCTAATGGCGGCGAAAATGGCGGATAGACCGCCATTGTTGTAGAAAAACGTATAAAAGGGGGTGATTTTTAGTGGTTTGGTGTATTCATTGCACTACCCAACGAAGCTTTCTGACCTACCTGACCAGCCTGCCTGCCTGCCTACCTGCCTGACCACTAGCCTGCCTGCCTGCCTGCCTGCCTGCCTGCCTGTATGAGACGTGGAGAAGCTTTTCATTTTACCAGTGCAATTTCACCAGCCTATTACACCGTAGCAGCTACTGACCAGCCTGAGCCCACAGTCATGGAGTCATCCCAGCGAGTTAAGCTTCAACAGTACCGTGTTCGCCTCATTGATGAGATGCAGCATGTGACCGAACTATGTGATTTGCTTATGGAGGAAAACATACTCCTGAAACACGGTGTCGAAGATATCATGGCGGAGAAAACCACTTCACGACAAAACAGAGCCCTCATCGACGGTCTACTGCGCCGTGGCCCCTATGCATTTCTAGCCTTCGTGGAGGCGCTGAAGAAGACGGGAAATGAACTAGCAGATCTACTTCAAGCCCAGGATTCAGAAGATGATGATATCTTAGTCATGGACATCACCGACGAGCGTACAGCTACCAAACTTCAAGAAGTAGCAGATCTACTTGAAGCCCAGGAGCGTACAGCTACCAAACGTACGCACCCAGAGTCTGGTGTACCTGCCAAACGCGGTGCACGACCCAAACGACCCCGACTAACACCTTTAGAAATACCTGAGCAAGTGCTTCAGCCAGTGCCCCAGCAAGTGCCTGAGCCAGTGAAAGAAGAAGAGGTGCTACTTCCTATGTCTGTGCAGAAGATCAATGACATTATCCAGCAGGCCTACCAGGCAGCCCACACGAACACTTGGGAGCTCTCACCCTATTTAACTGTGAGTGTCAAAGAAGAGGAAGTGCATTTTAATGCACCGGCCTTTAACGACAAACCAGCTAAGCATATCGCCTTGACGTTGGACACCTGGCTAAAACTACAGGCCATTGATTACGCCGTCGATGCGGTTATTCGCGACCAGGGGAGTGACGAAGCGAAATTTTATGTGGGTGACGACATCTTTGTCAGCTGTTCCAGATTCAACGAGATGCTCCTGGTGCATATACGGAAATGGAAAATGAGGTCAGATACGCAAGAGCGTATTCCTTGTCCTCAGGGCGTCACCTTGAAAATAATGGCGTGGCGGAAGCTGCAGAGTCTCACAGCTGTAATTCATGAAGCCCTGTCTGACCAGGTGTCTCAGCATATTTATAAGAAGTACATCGACACATTCCTGGATCATCTCAGACCTCGCATTCGACACTTGCGTATCCAGCAATGTGCAGGCTGTGTGAACAAGGACGGGGTCTTCATCACGCATACGTGTGTGGACAATAGTATACCATCAGACGCGCTCATCACTACAGGACGTCACCGAGGTGCAAATTGCCCAGGCATTGGAAGCTGCCTGTCCACCCAGAATTTCACGTGAACAGATTGCTACCTTCATCTACGTGCACCAGGGGCGGAAAGACGATGATGAGTTCAAACAAGTCTTGTTGCATAACTATTTGAACATTTCAAGTCTTGTGTTGCAATGAAAACATTCAGACATTACCGTATTCCTACATTCTATGTTCATTCTACGTTCATTGAAGCGCCTTGATAGCGTATAATTGTATTAAAAAATTCAATACCCAGAGTTTACTGTGATGAAGACGTTCATTCTACTGTGTTAGTCTTGTTGTATAAATATTGAACATTTCAAGTCTTGTTGCATTGAACATTCAGACATTATCGTATTCCTACATTCTATGTTCATTCTATGTTCATTCTACGTTCATTGAAGCGCCTTGATAGCGTATAATTGTATTAAAATTCAATGCCCAGAGTCTACTGTGGTGAAGGCGTTCATTCTATTATGTTAATAAAAATAGTAGAAAATTCAAAATGGGTGTTAGTGTTCATTGAGTGTGGTGATGGGAGCTGGTGTTTTTTGTGCTTTGAGTTAGAAGTTTCCTCTTTCGAAAAGATTGGATGGCCCTGAAAAGGGTCTTTGGAAAGTGTTATCACACTTTTTTAACGAGAGGTAAATTTTCTTCACCCCGGACACCCACGTCCTACACACAGGACACTTTATCTTTAAATGCAGTTCCTCCGTCTCACTGCACTGGCACGTCCCCCCTATACATGTTAGGGATACCCAGCATTCCTGACATAGGCATAGGTGACCGCACGGGAATAGGGCGTACATGGTTTCCTCGATGTTACACACGCTACAGCAGGATTTATTCTCTTCCTTATGCCGTTGTTGTTGTAGTTTACACTTGACATATTCTAATTGATCCATGTCTTCCCTCATTTCATTAATCTGTTCGTTCAGGCGGGTCACCTCTGCCCAGAAGGGTGGTGTTGTCATTCCTGTTGTTGTTGTAGCTGGCGTTGTGGTAGCTGGCGTTGTCATTCCTGTTTCCGTAGCCGGCGTTGTGGTAGTTGGCGTTTGGGTAGCCGCTGTATTTGCTGGGGGTCTACTGTTTAACCACTCTATGTCGGGGAGTTCTTCTTCGTCCGTGACATCCTCATCGTCCAAAGTGTCCCTGACCTCTTGGTCTTGTTGTTCACTTCGCCGTCTCAACGTATCGGCAATATGATGTTCATGCACCCGCTGTAAGCTTGTAATTATTGTCACATGATCGCCATCTTCTTCACTGGTAATCACCTCCCTACGTTCTCTAGGATCTTGTGCGTTGAATAACCTCCGTCTGGTAGTCATGATGTAGTTGTGAATAAATGGGTAGATACTGCGCGTTATTTATAGTCTAGGCGGCCATTAGCCGCCATTGGCCGCCATTGTTACGCGCGGACGTCAGCGAAATCTCTCCATCAAAACCTTGTGCTGGCTCACGCTGGCAGAAATTTTGTGTTTCTTTTGCAACTTTAAACCGGTGTCATTTTGCAATAAATGCGAGTTGACGTATAAAATTTATTTCAACTTGAACTAGGGGAACTAATCGTGTAGCGTTGAAAAATTCAGAAGGCTAGCGGCAGGGTAACTCACTATTTTTAAGGATTTTATCGATTTTTAGACGCGTAACGTTATGGGTAGTGTGGAAAACCCGGTACACTTGAAATAAATCGGTTTACCCCCGTAAAAATACGTCAGGTATGTTCCTCACAGCCATATAATGTCACCCTGAAAATTGCAGCAGGTTTATCGAAAGAAAAGTAGGAATTGTTATCGTATTATGCGGGCTACGGTAACACAGCCATTGACATGCATAGCTGTACTCACATTTGCCTTCATACTGTATAGTGCTGTGTTACCGTAGCCCGTGTGATACGATAAAAATTCCTACTTTTCTTTCGATAAACCTGCTGCAATTTTCAGGGTCACATTATAAGGCTGTGAGGAACACACATCACGTATTTTTACGGAGGTAAACCGATTTATTTCAAGTGTACCGGGTTTTCCACACTACCCTGCCCATAACGTTACGGGTCTAAAAATCGATAAAATCACTAAAAATAGTGAGTTACCCTGCCGCTAGCCTTCTGAATTTTTCAACGCTACACGATTAGTTCCCCTAGTTCAAGTTGAAATAAATTTTATACGTCCACTCGCATTTATTGCAAAATCACACCGGTTTAAAATTGGGAAAGAAACACAAAATTTCTGCAGGTCTGCGTCAGCACAAGGTTTTGCTGGAGAGATTTCGCTGACGTCCGCGCGCTCATGCGCGTGCTCTACGGTTAGACTATAAAAAGCGCGCAGTATCTAGCCATTCATTCACAACTACATCATGGCTATGGCTGAAACCATGGATATTGATGGAGCGATTGACAACCTATTACAAGAGTTAATCATAGATAATGAACTACAACCGGTAGAGGAGAATTTCATCGATATGGTACACGATGAAGATTGGCTGGATAATATATTACAAGACCTATTTATAGATGAACAAGACCAACCGGTACAGGGTGGCGATAATGAACACGACCAAGGAGCACAAGTGGCAGCGGATGTCACCGCACTCCAATACGAACGGTTTGACCGAGTGCTACAAGATGTCTACAAACAACATGAAGAACAAGCCCAAGCCCAAGCTCAACATGTCCAACAAGACCAAGAAAGAGAAAGGAGAAAAAAAGAACAAGAACAGATGGCTATTTTACAGCCGCCATTACTGGAAGAAGACCAAGCAACAGAAAGAGAAAAAAAAGAACAACAAGAAATGGCAAGTTTACAGCAGCAAGAGATGGAGTACTACACTACCGCAATAAGAAGAAGACTGGCGCCAAACACAAGATGGAAAGCACCACAGTATTTACGCTGCGTCGAATGCTCTAGTCACTTTGCCAGATATGCCATTTTTCCATGTGGCCATCAAGCCTTGTGTATATCCTGTATTCACCGACATACCCGAATACCAGAGCCTACGTGCGCTGACAACCCCATAGTGTGTAAACTCATAGCGCTGAAATGCCCGGTGTGTACTCAGAGATGGCAAGCCGACCTGTTCCCAACGATGTAACCACCCCCTTACATCTTCCAAAGGCCCTTTTCAGGGCCACCCAATCTTTCGAAAGAGGAAGCTTCTAATTCAAAGCACAAAATAACACCAACTCCTGCACATGCACACACACACACACCTAGGTAACAATAGGTAAATAACACTGAGTCAATGGAAAACTTCCTACTAACAGCGCCCAGGTATTATTATGAATGTACGGTAACCGAATAATACCGGAAATAACCGAGTGTAAAAAAAAAATTCGTGGTGGGGGATGGGTAAATGAGAGAGGGTGAGGAGATTAAGTACTACCGACGTGGGTCCCGGAAATAGCCGAGTGTAAATTTTTTTGTTCGGTGAGGTGAGGGAGATTGGTAAAATCATAGATGGGGAGAGGGACATTTTTGCATGGGTTGGCCCTGAAAACTGAAAAGGGTATTTTGTGTTTGGAAGGCTAAGGGGTTGGCCGTGAAATTTTTTGCATGGGTTGGCCCTGAACACTGAGAAAAAAAACTGTGTGTTGGAAGGCGAAGGGGTTGGCCCTGAAAAGGACCGTTGAGGGGCAGGGATTGTTTTTTGGAGTTGGAGATTGGTAATCATAGAATATAGAGGAGAGGAGATTCACCCATGTATGACCTGATTTGAATTGAATGTGCCAAGTTAGAAGTTCCCCTTTCGGTAGATTGGGGTGGCCCTGAAAAGGGCCTTTGAGGTCAATTTGTTTACCCTGTTTTATTCAGGGGGAGTTTGCCTGTTTACTCCAAACTGCTGATTGAAAAGTAGCGGCCAGGTTCCAACCGGTAACGGTGTTGTTGTTGTTGGTCATCGTCGACATCGATGGGCAGATCGTCTACAAAGCGCGCTGGTGGAATTTCACCGATGTCGACGAATTCCGGTTGGACTGGTGGACGAGGTTGTCGTTGTTCATGTACCTCGTCCAGGGCCTCTCTCAGATGGATCAACCACTCCTCATCCGATAACGTTCTAGCTGTGACGATCAGGGCGTTGAGAATTGTCCCTGCTTCCCGTGAGAAGTTGTTGTTGACATGTTCGCACCATTGTTGAATTTCTGCTAGCCAGAAGGCTTTAACGGCTTTCACCATCTCGGCTCTCTCCCTCCTCGCCTCTACCATTCGCCCCGAAGCCTTGGTCGTTAACATCTTGGCCACCCTGTTCATTTTTTCCTGCTGCAGTCTATAGGTCTTGACAGTATGGCAAAGGTATTTGGAATGACGCTTGCCACGCGGCCCCGGATTTTATACTGAAACTAGAGTAGATTTTCATTGGCTGTTTCAACGGAGGTGATGCTCATTCATTGGTTCTTTTTATTGATCGCTCATTGGCTCTTTTATCGATAGCTCATTGGCTCTTGTTCTTCACTGCTGATTGGCCAATATAGCGCGTAGCATACCTTCCTGGGTTAATTTTCAATCCGCTGTTTTTACACAAAATTCGCTATAGCCAATTCCCATGTTAAATCATTGCGTATCTTTATAACATTAGAGTTGATGTACGCGTCGCTGATTGGTCTCTTCGGCGACGTCCGCGCGCACAACCCTTCCTGGGTTAATTTTCAATCCTCACATTTTGCGCAAAATTGCCTATGGCAAATTCCCATGTTAAAATCCATTCCTATCTCTATAACATTAGGGTTGGCCCTGAAACATTTTTTCGTATCTCTATAACATTAGAGTTGATGTACGCGTCGCTGATAGGTCTAATTTAGGCGCGAGTCATGCCTGCTGGGTCCCCGCAGAATCCTCACTTTTTGCACAAAATTGACTATGGTCAATTCCCATGTTAAAATCCATTCCTATCTCTATAACATTAGGGTTGGCCCTGAAACATTTTTTTCGTTGTGGGTCTCAGCCAGCGCGCGGACATCGGCGAAGAATCGCGACGTCCGCGCGCACAACCCTTCCTGGATTAATTTTCAATCCTCACATTTTGCGCAAAATTGCCTATGGCCAATTCCCAGGTTAAATCCATTCATATCTCTATAACATTAGGGTTGGCCCTGAAACATTTTTTTTCGTTGTGGGTCTGAGCCAGCGCGCGGACGTCGGCGAAGAATCGCCACGTCCGCGCGCACAACCCTTCCTGGGTTAATTTTCAATCCTCACCTTTTGCACAAAATTGTCTATGGCCAATTCCCATGTTAAACCCATTCCTATCTCTATAACATTACAGCCCGAATGATCACGGACTTTCACGAAGGTAGGGGGAAATAAAAAACTATAACGTATACGGGTACGGATAGAGAGAGGCACGAAAAAACACTAGAACGTGTACGGCTACGGACTAGGGGTTTGATAGACACTACCGAGTGATCACGGACTTTCACGAAGGGGAGATGGAAAAATCAAAAAAATCACAACGTGCACCCCTTCGATATATACAGGCCTGCCTCGTCGGTGTTTTGTCATTCACCACCATGGCAGCGCACGGAGCACTTGGGGAGCTTGCCTTGTTCCAACTCACTCCTCACGTCACCCTGATCGTCTATGACCGTCAACTGCAGCTCATCGAAGAACATCCCCGAGAGGTGAAGCTATGTTTAACCCTAGCAGGATGGATTCTATTGACACGGTTGTTACAGGGAAAAGAGCCCGAAGTCGATTTCATGCACGTGGGAGTAGGTGTCTACCTACGAAGTGGTAGAGATGATTCTTTTTTTCCCCGGTTAGAAGAGCGTGCACGTGGTGGTCCCTCTATTATACTCCGTCCGGCATTATGGCAGGCGCTGAAAGCTATTATCACCGACGTCCAGGACTTACTGCACCCCGAGCCGAACTCTGTAGCCACCCGCACTCTTACACCTGGCTGCACCCTATTGTTGTACCCCAAACGAGTGGAGCTCATCGATGACGACAGTAGGTGTTGGTGTACGTCTGAACCAGCGCGTGTCTCTTTGTCACCGGAAGCCTGGACTACCTTGAAACGGGTGTTGTTGGGTGACCTGGACGGTGATAGCATTCACCTGTGTGACGACGTCTACATTTTCCGCGGTCCCTATTTTGCTCGACTCCTCTGTCTGAAGCGAGGTGGTTTTACTCTGGACCCTGATCTATGGACAGCCTTGGAAAAAGTAATCCCCATTGTCGATGAAGTACTATATCTATAGGGTGCACACAGGCTAGAGTGTCAGTGTCTACTCATGAAGCGAACACACCACAGCGCAAGGAAGAGGGGGGCAGGCACCCAGATGAGGGGCACCCGAAAGGGAATGAGAAAAGGTGGGCGGCAGGAATCCACGTGGCGTACCACTGTGAACAAGGTGTTAACAGATTTGTATTACAACCCTACCAGTCCAGCCGCTTATAGCGCTGTGGGAGCGTTCGCTCGAGCTGCACATTCCCAAGGCATCAGTCGAACTGAAGTTCGAGAATGGTTAAAAACCCAAGACACTTATAGTTTACATCGAGCAGCCCGACGACATTTTCGCCGTAACCGAGTCATCGTATGAGGCGTAGACGCACAATGGCAGGCTGATTTGGACACTACCGAGTGATCACGGACTTTCACGAAGGGGAGATGGAAAAATCAAAAAAATCACAACGTGCACCCCTTCGATATATACAGGCCTGCCTCGTCGGTGTTTTGTCATTCACCACCATGGCAGCGCACGGAGCACTTGGGGAGCTTGCCTTGTTCCAACTCACTCCTCACGTCACCCTGATCGTCTATGACCGTCAACTGCAGCTCATCGAAGAACATCCCCGAGAGGTGAAGCTATGTTTAACCCTAGCAGGATGGACTCTATTGACACGGTTGTTACAGGGAAAAGAGCCCGAAGTCGATTTCATGCACGTGGGAGTAGGTGTCTACCTACGAAGTGGTAGAGATGATTCTTTTTTCCCCCGGTTAGAAGAGCGTGGTGGTCCCTCTATCATACTCCGTCCGGCATTATGGCAGGCGCTGAAAACTATTATCACCGACGTCCAGGACTTACTGCACCCCGAGCCGAACTCTGTGGCACCCGCACTCTTACACCTGGCTGCACCCTATTGTTGTACCCCAAACGAGTGGAGCTCATCGATGACGACAGTAGGTGTTGGTGTACGTCTGAACCAGCGCGTGTCTCTTTGTCACCGGAAGGCTGGACTACCTTGAAACGGGTGTTGTTGGGTGACCTGGACGGTGATAGCATTCACCTGTGTGACGACGTCTACATTTTCCGCGGTCCCTATTTTGCTCGACTCCTCTGTCTGAAGCGAGGTGGTTTTACTCTGGACCCTGATCTATGGACAGCCTTGGAAAAAGTAATCCCCATTGTCGATGAAGTACTATATCTATAGGGTGCACACAGGCTAGAGTGTCAGTGTCTACTCATGAAGCGAACACACCACAGCGCGGACAGGCACCCAGATGAGGGGCACCCGAAAGGGAATGAGAAAAGGTGGGCGGCAGGAATCCACGTGGCGTACCACTGTGAACAAGGTGTTAACAGATTTGTATTACAACCCTACCAGTCCAGCCGCTTATAGCGCTGTGGGAGCGCTCGCTCGAGCTGCACATTCCCAAGGCATCAGTCGAACTGAAGTTCGAGAATGGTTAAAACCCAAGACACTTATAGTTTACATCGAGCAGCCCGACGACATTTTCGCCGTAACCGAGTCATCGTAGGAGGCGTAGACGCACAATGGCAGGCTGATTTGGTCGATATGAGTCGATTTGCACCCCACAATGATGGACATCGGTACATGTTGACCTCTATCGATATTTTATCCAAGTACGCATGGGTACTACCCATCCGGACCAAAACAGGAGAGAATCTGGTACGGGCGTTCCAGCAGATTTTCAAGACGGGACGCAAACCCCTCTATTTGCAAACGGATGAAGGCACAGAATTTCTCAACTGTCACTTTCAAGCCTTTCTTAAGAAACAGAAGGTGTTTTTCTTCCATACGTACAACGAGACCAAAACCTCTGTCGTGGAACGATTCAATCGCACCTTCAAAGGACGAATGTACAAGTATTTTACCGCCAAAAATACGCGACGGTACATGGATGTGCTACCTCAACTGGTCCAAGGGTACAATCGAGCCTATCATCGCAGTATCCAGCGAGCTCCCCTCGATGTGACAGAACGCAACGAACATCAAGTGCGCCGTACGCTGTACTCGATAGACCCCAGTCCACTCACGTCACCCCGTTACAAACGCGGAGATGTGGTACGGATCAGTAAAGTCAAAGGACAATTTGAGAAAAGTTACTTGCCCAACTGGAGTGACGAGCACTTTGTCATCGTTCGCCATAAGCCTCGACAGCCACACGTCTATCAACTGGAAGATCTACAAGGAGAAACACTGCAAGGCACGTTTTACGAGGCAGAATTACAACCCGTAGTGAAAACACGGAAAGACTACTACACGGTGGAAAAGATTTTGAAAACGGAACGTCGACGTGGCATCCCCTATCATTTCGTCAAATGGCAAGGTTGGCCCAGTTCGTTTAATTCCTGGGTGTCAGGCCGTGACATGAAACGACTATAAATTCTACCTCACATCGCCTACACCCTTCAGTGTAGGGTTGAACACCCTTCAGTGTACACCCTTCAGTGTAGGCCATTCTCATGGCCTAATTGACCATATACATAAACTTTTCAATCTGATTCTTTCAGCTGGATATTACCCTGATGCTTGGCGGACTTCATACCTTAAGCCCATCTTTAAAAAAGGTGACCCTAATGACCCTCATAATTATAGAGGTATTGCTCTTGGTAGCTGTCTTTCTAAAACGTTTCTGTCAATTATAAATGCAAGGTTGAGTAATCACTTTGAAACTAATAATCTCTTGGATCAGGCCCAACATGGCTTCAGACCTGACCATAGAACAAGTGATAACATCTTTATCCTCAAGACCATTATCAACAAGTATAAATTGAAAAAGCGCAAATTATTTTTTTGCTTTGTAGATTTTTCAAAAGCCTTTGATACTGTTTGGAGAAATGGTTTGCTCCACAAATTAATGTCTCATGGTGTCAAAGGAAAACTGTTAAGCTTAATTCAGAGTATGTATAGTAAAGTGGAATACATTATTAAAAGTGATGCTGGATTATCTAATCCTATCCCGTCATCCCTGGGTGTAAAGCAGGGATGTGTATGCAGCCCATTGCTGTTTAATATATATTTAAATGACATTTGTGATCAACTGTCAAATGTTGATGCACCTATAATTGATCAAACACCTGTAAAACATTTATTATTTGCGGACGATCTTGTATTGCTGTCCACATCTCCTTCTGGTCTTCAGTCAAACTTAAACAATCTTGCAGTTTTCTGTAAAAAATGGCAACTTTCACTCAATGTTTCCAAAACAAAAATAATTATTTTTGGCTGTGCTGCTACTAAATTTAGTACTTTCAAATTCACATTCAATGGTACACAAATTAATATTGTTAAAACATACTGCTATTTGGGTGTTATTTTCCACCATTCTGGCACATTTAAATGTGCTATCAAGACTCTCCAAAGCAAATCCCTTCGTGCATGGTATAAAATAAAACAGAAGCTTTGTTCTAATAGTGAAATGCCCACAATGTCACTCCTCAAACTTATTCATTGTGTATGTAACCCCATTGGTACTTATGGGAGTGGAGTATGGGGATTAGAAGCTTTTCGTCTTACTCATAGTAATCTATTCACCAACTGGGATTCTCTTCCATGTAATCGGTCTATTATTTACATTGCTAAATCGATTCTTGACTTGCCAAAGAAAACCAGTAATGTTGGTTGCCTCGCTGAGCTTGGTCTTTTGCCTTGGTCTCTCAACATTATAATTGAACTCGTTAAATTTGTAGACAGACTTGAGAACAGTTCTCCTGACAAACTTATCCACAAAGCCTTTGTTGAGGATGTTCACCTTGGCAACATTAACCGTAAATTCTCTCTTCACGCGCATGCACTGCATGTGAAACAAGCTCTAGGCCTAAGTAGCTCTGCTAGGGTATCCGTTATAAAGAGAGAGCTATGCCTTCAATTCCGTAACTTATTTTTGGAATCGACATCTAGTACAACTGAAAATGGTACTGGAAAGAAACTAAGGACTTACGGTAGTTTTAAGACAGAAATTTCTCTTTCTAACTATTTGAAAACAGTTAAACAAAGGAGCCACAAAAAAGCAATGTCTTCTATTAGGCTAAGCTGCCACTCTCTAGAAATAGAAAGGGGGCGTTATAGGAAAGAAAAAGGTGTCCGTATTCCTGCTAATCAAAGATTTTGCCCTTTTTGCCCAAGTTTGGTTGAGGACGAAGTCCATTTCCTTCTTGACTGCAAAATTTATGACCATCTTCGATCCTCCTTGCACACCGCCTTAAGCCTCGATTCTAATGGGAATATTAATTTCTCTGATCTAAGTCGAATCGAGCAATTAGCCCTGCTTTTTGACCCTCCCTTGAATCTAGCCCCTTTAATCGCTAAACACATTAGCATGTGTCTGGAGGAACGTGGACTTCGAACTAGATAGGGTGGACCACTTCCTTGTGTATCATGTATCTAATGTTACTGCTATAAATGTTTTACACCACTGTATAAACTACTATTACTGTATTGAAGCTATCTGGAGGCCTTGTAGCCTATATTGATGTTTATTGTCTGTTAGTTTTATGCACTGTCCCAACTGGGATGTTTGGTATAATAAATTGATTCTGATTCTGATTCTGATTCTACCATGGATAGTTCACATCTACCCTTACTGTTACGGACTCGAAAAGGACAAGTCGGTACTGTGGTGTGTCTAGTAGTGCTTCCGGGTACCTTATTTGATTTGGCGTACTACGATTTGGCGTACCTGATATCCTGTTTCAATACCATTCGTCCAAGTGCTGCTCCACCTCAACGTCAAGTGCAATCACCCAACACCACCACCACCACCACCACCACTTCCACCACCACTACTCTCTCTCCTACGACGCTGCGATCACCCTACACCCAGTCCACGACGCGGTCTAGTCCTCTTTTCATCCGCCAGGCTGCCGTATCTACCCTCAGACTACGGACCCTATCACCACACACACTCAGCCCCACGACGCGGTCTAGTCCTCTTTTCACCCCGCCAGCGTCTCCCGTATCTACCCTCAGAAGCGAACCCTCCACCAGATCACGACAACTACCTACCAACACCACGACGCTAACACTTAGAGTGGGATCCGGTGAATCACGTTTACCACGGCAACGGTACCCGTTCGACTACGATCCCCGATGGGATCCACGACAACGGTGGTGGGCCTCTGAACCTCAAATCACCAAATAAAACGGCTATGGATCCTCGGTGGCAGCATCCTTTCACGTGTCTCATCGCTGGACCGACGGGGTCGGGAAAAACACACTTCGTTCAACGCCTGATAGTAGTAGGTAAAGTGCTTTTAGACGCTCTGGCTCGTCACTGCGCATGCGCAGGTATGTATATTTTCACCCGGATGTAACTATGACGTCACTTCCGGTTGGGTTGAAAGAGGCGTGACCTTTGTACATGTCTAGACTTGTCTGTGTGTGTTGATGTAGTGGGGTTTTTCCTAGTCCGCCATGTTGGAATTCAACATGGCGGCTAAGGTCAACATGGCGGTTAGTTCGCCATGTTGGAATTCAACATGGCGGTTAAGGTTAACATGGCGGCTAGTCCGCCATGTTGGAATTCAACATGCCGGCTAAGGTTAAAATTGGCGGCTAGTCCGCCATGTTGGAATTCAACATGGCGGACTAACCGGCATGTAGAAAAACGTATCAAAGAAGGCGATTTTTATTGGTTGGGTGTATTCATTGCACTACCCTACCTGCCTACCTGACCTGCCTGCCTGCCAGCCTGACCTGCCTGCCTGCCTGCCTGCCTGCCAGCCTGCCTGCCTGCCTGCCTGCCTGCCTGCCTGCTTGTATGAGACGTGGAGAGAAGCATGAGACGTGGAGAAGATTTTCCATGGGACCCAGCAGCACCGGTTGAAGTCTTGCCTGAAGACGAGCGTGTGAGTGACATTTATCAACGTCACTGGGCTACCATACGCCATTGTTTTCACCGTGACCGTCGTCTATTGGACTTGTATAACTTTCGACTGCAGGACCTTACGTATTTGTCTACCTATGCCGAGAGCATTTTCACAGACCAGGTCACAGCGTTCAAGTTAAATATGACATTCGGGTACATTTTACGGCACAAGGACACGGATCAGGTGCGGTATTATTATCCCAGCAATAATACCTATGTGTTTGACCAGCCATTCACGGTGACGGATGCGATTTCCCTGGAGCCACTCATCGACCAATTGACCACGTTGGACCCATTGGAATGGGCCCGATTGCAACGCCCCAATACCCAATGGCTTGTGGAAATGGTCACCAACGTCACATTTTTCGTCACGAAAACGAGAGATCATCCTATCGGTGCTCCTGTACTACTACCCCCTTGGCTGCTTCGTCGAAAAGGCATGTATGCATTAACGGGAGGGAAACACGGACCCTACAAAGACCGGAAATGTCTGTTTCGTTGTTTGGCCGTGCATCTGGACGAGTGTGATCCCAGGAGTTGTGACACAGTGGCCAATGGCTATTTGGAAGAGTACTTACAGCAGCAAGACTTGGATGAGCGGCACTTCCGTGGAGTCCCTTTCAAGAATTTGGATGATGTGGAAACACTGTTCAACATCAATATCTTTGTATACCGATTACAATGCGAGGAGGAGGAGGATACATTTGTGGCTGAATTGGTTCGTCGTTCAACAGAACGGTATGCTTCTACGATGAAAGTCAATGTCTTCGGCGACAATGGCGTGAGTCATTTTTCGCTGATCCACAATATGAACCAGTACGCCCAGTCTTACAGTTGTGCCCAATGCCATCGGGTGTTCAAAGCGTCTTACCACTTACATCGACACGAGAAAATCTGTACGAACGCTGTGAAGCGAGCATATCCTGGTGGTGTGTATCATAATACGCCTACTATTTTCGAGGAATTGGCCGATGAGGGTCTGATCATACCGGAGGAGGACCGTTATTTTCCCTACCGGGCGTGTTACGATTTTGAGGCCCTATTGGAGACCATGGACATGTTTTCAGCGAAAACGCAGTGGACGCAGCGCCATATTCCCCTGAGTGTCAGTATTTCCAGCAACGTACCTGGCTATGACGTTGCACCGGTCTGTTTCGTGTCTACCGGGGATTCCCATGAGTTGATCACCCGCATGATGGAGTATTTAGAGGAAGTCAGAGCGGCCAGTACGGAATTGTTGGTGTCCAAGTTCCAGGACGTACTGGACCAGCTGGACGATCGGATTCCTATACCGGGTGTATCGTTTAGTGACGAGTCGGCGCCGGAGTCGCAGCCGGAGCCCATGCAGTCGCAGGATGTGCCTTTACCGAAACCGTATGCGGAGAAATTGAAAGTGCGCTTCCTACAATACCTAGGCCAGTTACCGGTGCTGGGTTTCAACTCGGGGCGATATGACTTGAAAATGGTGAAGGAAATTCTCTACCCCTACTTGGCCCAGGCGAATACCATCAAGTCCGTCATCAAGAAGATCAATAATCATATGGCCCTCACTACCACATCACTTCATTTCCAGGATGTACGGAACTACTTAGCTCCTAATTATAGCTATGATCAGTGGGTGAAGGCGTATGACTGTGCACAAACCAAAGGGAGGTTCCCTTACACGTATATATCGACGCTCGATCGTTTGCAGGAAACACAGTTGCCACCCCGGGATGCCTTCTTTGATGATTTGAAGCAAGTGGAATGTCCGGAAGACACGTACCGGGAACTACAGCAGGTATGGAACGATCAACATATGCAGACCTTGCGAGATTTTCTGATATGGTATAATAACTTAGATGTGGTTCCTTTCCTGGAAGCGGCCGAGAAAATGGTTCAACTCTTTCGTCGTGAGATGCACGTCGACATCTTCAAGGAGTGCTTGAGTTTACCGGGTCTGGCGCTTCGCCATCTTTTTCAAGAGTGTCCTACGTCCTTCTCGCTGATACAGCAAAAAGATGCGGACATGCATGATTGTCTAAAGCAGAACATTGTTGGCGGACCTAGTCTTATTTTTCACCGTTATCACGAGAAGGACGTCACTACTCTCCCCAGTGGAAAACCCTGTGCTAAGATCATCGGATTCGATGCAAATGCCTTGTACCTGTGGTCTCTGGCCCAACCTATGCCCAGTGGCCATTATACACGTTGGTCAGCGGAAGGTCGGCATTTCACACCGCAACGCACTCCCTACAAGCATCTGGCTGATCAGTGGTTGGATTGGGAAGCCTATCGACGGGGAATTTATATACGACACCAGACCAACGCCACAGAGAAGCGCATAGGAGATCGTCGACTCCCCGTCGATGGGTTTGCCCTGGTGGGTAGGACACCGACCGTATTCCAATTTTACGGTTGCTATTGGCACGGCCACGAATGCCATTTCAGCGCTGGACGTTTCAACGAACGACGTGGAAAAACACCGGAAGAATTACGGGAAGAAGTGGTGGAGAACGGCGATTATGTGAAAGAGAGAGGATACCATCTGATCGAAATGTGGGAGTGTGAATTTCACACCATGTGCCAGGCCCTACCCCATTTACGGCGTTTCCTAAAAGAGCGCGAGTACCCGCTGAGTCGTCGGCGACTCCTGAGTCTGCCACAGATGTTCGACGCCATTCGTTCTGCGGACCTCTACGGCTTTGTCGAATGTGATTTGCATGTTCCCGACACTCTCAAGCCCCTCTTCGCCCAGTGCCCTTCCATCTTTAAGAACACGCTGGTGGGTCGGGATGATATTGGGGACACCATGGGGGACTATGCGGAGCAACACGAGTGTTTGCCTCGACCTCGACGGATGTTGATTGGCAGTATGTGGGCAGAGAAAATCTTGCTGGGCACTCCGTTATTACAGTGGTACGTGAACCACGGTTTGGAAATTACGAAGATATACCAAGTGATACAGTACGTACCCAACGCCTGTTTTGCGGAGAATGCCGACATCGTGACGTCTGCCCGTCGTCAAGGTGATCAAGACCCGAGTAAGGCCATCATCGGTGAATCGTGGAAATTGACGGGCAATGGCTATTATGGGAAAACGGTCACGAACCAGGATAAGCACGTGAACGTGAACATTTGTACTACTTCCCAAGCCCGCAAAAAAGTGAATTCTCCTCTGTTTCGGTCCGTGGAGGTCATCGATGACGACACGTATGAAGTCACTTTAGCTAAAAAGACTATCCGTTACAACCTACCCCTGCAGATTGGATGTATGGTATACCAGGTGGCCAAGCTGAGGATGCTGCAGTTTCTCTATGATTTCATGGGTGTGTATTTTAATCCATCAGACTGGCAACTCATGGAGATGGATACAGACTCGGCCTACATGGCCGTCTCTAATGCGGATTGGGAGTCCCTGGTGAAACCTGAGTTACGTGCACAGTATGAAGCGGAACGGGACCAGTGGCTACCTCGACGTGACCATTACCAGTACGATAAGCGTACGCCGGGCCTCTTCAAGCTGGAGTGGAGTGGGGATGCTATGATTGCTCTCTCCTCCAAGACGTATCACTGTTACGGGGGAGACGAAAATAAGTTTAGCTGCAAAGGGGTGAGCCGGCGCGATCCCAACATCGACAAAGCCTTCTACCTGAACGTGCTGCAAAGCCAGGCCAGTGCGAGTGGAACTAACCGAGGATTTCGGGTGGTGGACCACCAGATGCGGACGTACATCCAGCAACGAGACGCCTTTACTTTCTTTTACCCGAAACGGAAAGTCCTTGCCGATGGCATCAGTACCACTTACTTGGACTTGTGAAAAATGCCGAACACATACTATAACTGTTGATACACGAGTTAAAAACTGTAAAAGTCAGGATGGCCGAGTGGTCTAAGGCGCCAGTCCTAAGTGCTACTCCTGACAGAATTTTTTTTGTACCACTTGTATATACATACCACTTATATTCTATTGTACATACCATCTGTATTCTATTTGTACATAGTGTAACTCTCCCTTCTTGTTGACTTAAATAAAAAAAAATAAAAAAGTCAAAACCATCATTTTTGTGTTTTTCATGATTTTTATTGAACATCAATGAACGTCAGAACAACAACGTCATAACAATAACGTCATAATAAAAAACAATAGTACTGCGCGCAGTGCATTGAATTTAAGTTAACCAGAGAAATGGAGCATGCACATTAAAACGAGAGGCCGTCCAATCATAGACGAGTACATCACGGTCTTCCGCTTGACAATAATCATCAAACATGTGTACGATCGTTTGCATAGAATGTCCTCTACTCCGGTGAGTGAGATAAAACACACAATACTGTCCGCACACACTACTCAAGGGTCCTTGTAATCTTTGAGTATTCCAACGCCACACTGTAGTAGATAGGTCCATGAATTTCACCAAATCGGGATGCAGGGGTGCAAGTCCGTAGGAATCAAAGTATTCGCCTTGGCCTAGGGTGTCCACGTACACAGCCACCCAATGTTCACCGGGTCGAGACCCAGGGTCTGTATTCAGGATGTAGGCTGCTGGGGTGGTGGAGTGGGTGGGAAACACATTGCGTGGAAACACACCTCGAAAGGGTACCTTAGGATCTTGCTGGAGTATGGCCATCAGCTGCTCTGTATCCATGACTCTAGCTGGCGTAGTCACACAGCACGTTTCTTTGCTGATCCACGCTGATGACGTTATCAAACTCGGCGTAGCAAATCACGTTAATGGTCTGGGCTAGAGCGACGGCGAAACGCAGTTCCAGCCGTAGGTTTCCTTTCTTGAGTAAGGCCAGTTGATGATCGTGTTCCAAGGTGGGGGTGAGGTCGAAGGCCAACAACGTGTACCCACGGTTAAAGTCTCGTCGACTGATGGTATTTCCTTCGTCCTGGTTGTTTTGTCCTGTGGCTGTAAACAGGTCCAGGTAGCTCCGCACATAGTGTTAATTACCAAAATCCGGTTGTAATGAACGGCCTGGAATTTGATGGCCGGCCACGTGCAGTGCCAAAAAGTTGAGGTTGAAATGTTGAAAGTTGAACGGATTCTCATTCCACGCTCCATTGAAAGCGGTGTTGGTCACACACGCCAGGGTAAGACGTTTAGGGAGATCCCCTAGAAATAATTTTTCACGATTGGCCATCATCGTACCTGCTGGCACAGAGAACACCTTGGTCTGTACGCGTCGGATGGGGTACAGGGCTGGTTTTTGCGATACGGCTTCCATGTGACTCAGCAACACTCCCTGTTGCAAATCCACCGTACGCACAAACAGGGCTGCATCTTCAATGACGACGTGGCATTGGGGACCTTGCTCTCCAGCGGCCATTAAGGCGAACGTGGGTGTGGAACGGATCAACTTGATCTTGATGGATACACCGTTCATCATGTAGCGGTCTTGCAGGAACAGATCGGCGTGCAGTCGTCCCATCATATCGATGGACTTGCTACTGGATGCCAAGTTTTGACGCGCGGTGAACCCATTATTGGCAGCGAGCACGCTATTCATGGCTCCGGGTGTATCCTTGAAGTACAGCGAAGCTTGCAAGTGTGATTTTTTGGCATCTGCACCGTACGACAACAGCGTCTCCATGTAGGCTCGGTACGGGTACGTCTTGGTGGACGTACTGATGAGTTTATCGTTCAGACCTATATCCACCTGTTGGAACAAGGAGTGCAGCCAAAGATTCACCGGGCCTACTACCGCATCGTCCGCTATGGGCGTCCCGTCGTCGTCCATTATTTTGGCTTTCACGTACAAGTAGGTGTGGGCTAAATCCAGGTAGGCCGTATCTTTGTTTTCAATGGTAAATTCCAGGGGTCCCGTCCCCGTCAGGCTAGCCAGGGGTCGATGTTCTACCCAACGTCCTTCGGCTACACTGGTCTGGGTGGGTGGAATGGTCCACAAATCCAATTCACTGTTGGTAGACGGACACGACTCGGAGTGAATGAATGCCATTATGCGAAGATGTCTCTCTTACTCTTCTTCTGCTTCTTCCGGGGTGTGCGTCGTCGGTGTGTCTGTCGTCGAATGACTCTTCGCCGTACCCGTGGTTGTCTTTTAACGGCTTTGGCGATCAAGACGCTGCCTGCTTCTTTAGCCCGTCTTTTGAAGGCTTGTCGGGGTGCTGTGCCTCCCAAGACATCACCGGCCACGTGCAATCCACTGCGTACCGCTTGTTTACCCACCGCTTTGACACCCCGTGTCACCAAGGGTAAGAACGTTTTCACAATGCTGCCCAGTATGTTCCCCAATCCGTGACCTCGTTGCATGCGTGCACCGCTAAACATGGGCAAGTTCCCTCCCGTTTGTTTCTTGTAGTAGTCGGCATAGCTGGGCGTATGGCACTGGTAAGGCACGTACATTATACGAAGTGAGGAGAACGGGCTTGTCGGAAATGAAGTGTCAGCACCACTTTCCCTCGTTCGAATGCGACCGGGTGTCCCGTGTCATCTCTTATATCCACCGTGATCGTGTTGATATCGGTATGTCGTACGGGTAGGTAGAGTATATGGTTGAAACTCTGGTTGACTTGATCGCCATATTTCTTTCTAATGGGGATCACCCGTAACAGAGGTGTGTTCACATCGCCCACAATATGGCTGTCCACTGCGTCCGAGTAGACGTAGAGTCCGTACATACCTACTTTCATATCCATCACAGCATCACCGTTATCAGTGGTGGGACCCGTGTAGACGCTGTAAGGCAGACCTAACATTTGCTGTAGCCTAGGACTGAGTTTCACATCCACGTTAGGGCTGAGCATGATACAGGACTTGTCGTTGTGTGCGTTGACATCGAAGATCACGTGATTCTTGAAGGGATAGGATTTCAGGGGTCTTGAACTATTCGTCACCTTCCGTAGAGACTTGTAATTCAACAAGGTGAGCAGACCCTCTATGAATGTCTTGGGCGTATCGTATTGGCCTTCGGGGAGAGTGAGTCGGTTTACTTTGCCTTCGTAGGTGACTTCGTACCATACTTCTTCGTCTCGTACGTTGTACCATGAGTAAGGGTATTGAATATCCACCAGTCCACATTCCCACCGTCCAGGTAAATGCAACGGTTGTGGTAATTGAGTCACGTACCTGGCCAAGGTGTTGTCAGGAAACACATCGAGTGAACTGTTACTGGGCAACGTGAGGTAAAACATGACGACTGAGCTTTCTGGCTTCTGCACCGGGTTTTAATAGGTTTTTTCCCTAGTAGGGTTCCTACCCTAGTAGGGCTCCCAGGCCTTGGGCGCCTTACCTCGGCGTTGTGATCGTCGCGGTGACTTAGGTGGCCCTCCGCAGTTTCGTAGTAATGGCCCCTCTCTAATTTCATAATACGATAGACTGCCCTTGTTCTGCTACATCATAATTCTTCTTGTCTTCTTAATAGCTTATATCTATAATGCCATCCTGTTCAGCATTATCAACGCTGCAAACGAGTACGTACAAATCGAGTGCTGGCTTCGTCTACACGCTGATCGGGATCATGGAGTAAAGTTTGTCCTGCCTCAGTTATGCCCCTTGGGTGTGCCTAAAAATCGGGACTCATTTACGGGAAGAAAATCTGACAAAAAACGGTTAGGTTTTCACCCCCTTTTTTTTGCCTTTTTAAGTTGAGACCGGACCAGGGAACGTGAGTAAGAAGTTTAATTGAAATCGCTCTTACAGATTTTTCTGGAAATTGAGCCGAATTTGACCATTTTTCGACATTTTTAAGGGGTTTTCTAGGAAAAATGAAGCAAGCATGGAGAAGAATGTTCGAGTTAAATTTTTCTATAACATAGCAGTGTTATATCTTAAAATAATAGTTTCATCATGCTCTTTCAGAAAATATATACATATAAGTGATTTGGGTTGAAGGTTTTGCGACAACTGGTGGCCGAAAAACGGACCCATAGTCTATTCCATGCCGAATAAAAGAATCTCCGGAGTGCACCCTTAGATCTGTGAAGAGTACGTCCCCGTCGTTGTGGTGTTTTGGGCGGTGACATCGGGGCCCGAGAAGAGGAGGGTGGTGGTGGTGGTGGTGGTGGTGGTGGTGGTGGTTGGTGTCGTCTACTCGTCGATTGCTGCATAAAGGCCCAACGGTTAGGATTCCCTACCAATTCTTGAGGGGTGTGTGTGTCTTTTAACCCCTGAGCAAAGGCTTCCCAGCCCGGTGGATTAGAGTGTTTGCGAGAACGTACCATATCGTTGATCAAATCGGTCATATGAGACCCCGGCACCACTTGGTTTCGAATCAGCAGTTTTCCCTCATCGTTCCAACCCATATCGGAATTCTGTTTCACCCGGTCCAACAATAAACGAGCCTTGGTCTTGAATGCTTTAGGGACACTGGCCAACACTTCCTCTTCCAGCTGAGGTGATGATGGCGGCGGTGTGAGTGTGGGCGTTGCGGGTGGTGGGGGTGGTGTACTACCCCTATATTGATCCATAAACATCTTGTACCGGTTCAGCGTATGATGGTAGAGTTGAATTTTCTCATGATCGGGTAGTCGACGTTGGAGTATACTATTCATCTCTTCGTCCAAAGACTGGAGTTGTTGCACTGTGGCAGGGACGGGATAGGGTGATTGCAAACTCTGTAACAGTCGAGGTTCCACCAGCATCATTTTTTTCGTATGTTCCATGACGTTAGCGTCCCAAGATGGAGCCTAGTAACGGTCCCAGTACGGTAGCGGCTAAGGGTGCGAGGAGTGCGCCGAGAAATCCACCTCGCTGTAACACCTGTTTCTTTTTCTTGACACTGCCCGTCTTCTTCACCAGCGTTCGGAGACCCGTCTTGTGCCGTTGCAATTTCCCTTTCTGCAGAGGACTGAGAGGAACATTGCCTTTTAACACATTATGCGCCACTTCACACAAACACCGTACCAAGTTTGGATCCGCGCCGCGCACCAGGGCCCGGCCCACCTCCGGTGGCGCGCTGCGTAATACGCGGCGGGCCGGCGCGTGCTTGCGTATCCGTGCAGACATGATGAGGAAGTGAATGCTATAGGTTTGTGTCTTCTTCTTTTATTTGGGTGTGTACACCGTCTGCACCTCCCCGGGAAAAATGTGGGTGCGCAATCGAAGTGCCGAGGGTGTGTCTTGTTTCAAGTCGATGAGTAGATACCCGTGAGCTCCTTGGGTAGCATCTTCAAAGGCTTCTCGCACAAAGGCCGTGTTTTTAGGGTACATCTGTTTTGCCAGGTGCATAATTTGGAAGGCGTCTGTGGGGTTTTTGAATAACACCACATACTGAGCATTCAAACTAATGTTCCTGTGCTCTTTGTCCTTACTGAAGAGATTCTGCACGATGTAGATGATGCTCAACCGACGATGATGGCTTCCTTTGGTAAAGAGACGGGTGATTCGACTGTCCGTTTCGGTCATCAGATCGTCCACCACGACCAAGGTGTCTTCTGGCGTATCCTCGGGAGGTAATCCTTCCACTAAGGTGAGTCCAGGGAGACGTGCCAGTTCCTCGTACGCCGGTTGGCAAGCTCCATAACACCACAGTATGCGAGCTACGGGCGGTGAAATGAGGGCTGACCCGTGTTGGATCAGGCGTTGAACGAAGTGTGTTTTCCCCGACCCTGTCGGTCCAGCGATGAGACACGTGAACGGATGCTGCCACCGAGGATCCATAGCCGTTTTTATGGGATGATTTGTGGTTCAGACGGAACGTCGACGTGGATCCCACCGAGGCTCGTAGTCGAACGGGTACCGTTGCCGTGGTAAACGTGATTCACCGGATCCCACTCTAAGTGTTTTTAGCGTCGTGGTGTTGGTAGGTGTGGGTGGTCGTGATGTGGTGGAAGGTTCGTGGCTTCTGAGGGTAGATACGGGAGGCTGGCGGGTGAAAAGAGGTGGAGTAGTACGACTAGACCGCATCGTAGGGCTGAGTGTGTGTGGTGATAGGGTCCGTAGTCTCAGGGTTGATACGGCAGGCTGGCGGTGAGGACTAGACCGCGTCGTGGACTGGGTGGACTGTGGTGATCGCAGCGTCGTAGGAGCGAGAGTCGTGGTGGTGGTGGTGGTGGTGGTGGTGGTGGTGTTGGGTGATTGCACTTGACGTTGAGACCCCAGTGGAGCAGCACTTCGACGAATGGTGCTGAAACAGGATATCACGTACGCCAAATCGTACAACACGCCTCCAAATAAGGTACCCAGAAGCACTACTAGACACACCACATTACCGACTTGTCCTTTTCGAGTCCGTAACAGTAAGGGTAGATGTGCACTATCCATGGTACAACCCTACACTGAAGGATGGAGGTGATGTGAGGTAGAATTTATAGTCGTTTCATGTCACGGCCTGACACCCAGGAATTAAACGAACTGGGCCAACCTTGCCATTTGACGAAATGATAGGGGATACCACGTCGACGTTCCGTTTTCAAAATCTTTTCCACCGTGTACTAGTCTTTCCGTGTTTTCACTACGGGTTGTAATTCCGCCTCGTAAAACGTGCCTTGCAGTGTTTCTCCTTGTAGATC
Organism: Hanleya hanleyi; assembly: GCA_036873755.1. NCBI lineage: Eukaryota > Metazoa > Mollusca > Polyplacophora > Lepidopleurida > Hanleyidae > Hanleya > Hanleya hanleyi. Next base: position 30,472 of record JAVTVY010026293.1, on the reverse strand, counting down.
TTCCAGTTGATAGACGTGTGACTGTCGAGGCTTATGGCGAACGATGACAAAGTGCTCGTCACTCCAGTTGGGCAAGTAACTTTTCTCAAATTGTCCTTTCACTTTACTGATCCGTACCACATCTCCGCGTTTGTAACGGGGTGACGTGAGTGGACTGGGGTCTATCGAGTACAGCGTACGGCGCACTTGATGTTCGTTGCGTTCTGTCACATCGAGGGGAGCTCGCTGGATACTGCGATGATAGGCTCGATTGTACCCTTGGACCAGTTGAGGTAGTACATCGATGTACCGTCGGGTATTTTTGGCGGTAAAATACTTGTACATTCGTCCTTTGAAGGTGCGATTGAATCGTTCCACCACAGAGGCTTTGGTCTCGTTGTACGTATGGAAGAAAAACACCTTCTGTTTCTTAAGAAAGGCTTGAAAGGGACGGTTGAGAAATTCTGTGCCTTCATCCGTTTGCAAATAGAGGGGTTTACGTCCCGTCTTGAAAATCTGCTGGAACGCCCGTACCAGATTCTCTCCTGTTTTGGTCCGAATGGGTAGTATCCATGCGTACTTGGATAAAATATCGATACAGGTCAACATGTACCGATGTCCATCATTGTGGGGTGCAAATCGACTCATATCGACTAAATCAGCCTGCCATTGTGCGTCTATGCCTCCTACGATGACTCGGTTACGGCGAAAATGTCGTCGGGCTGCTCGATGTAAACTATAAGTGTCTTGGGTTTTTAACCATTCTCGAACTTCAGTTCGACTGATGCCTTGGGAATGCGCAGCTCGAGCGAGCGCTCCCACAGCGCTATAAGCGGCTGAACTGGTAGGGTTGTAATACAATCGGTTAACACCTTGTTCACAGTGGTACGCCACGTAGATTCCGGCCGCCCACCTTTTCTCATTCCCTTTCGGGTGCCTGTCTTCCTACCCTTCATCGGGGTGCCCCTGGTGTGGGTCCCCGTCCGGGTCCCCGTCCGGGTTGCGCTGTGGTGTGTTCGCTTCATGAGTAGACACTGACACTCTAGCCTCTGTGCACCCTATAGATATAGTACTTCATCGACCATGGGGATTACTTTTTCCAAGGCTGTCCATAGATCAGGATCCAGAGTAAAACCACCTCGCTTCAGACAGAGGAGTCGAGCAAAATAGGGACCGCGGAAAATGTAGACGTCGTCACACAGGTGAATGCTATCACCGTCGAGGTCACCCAACAACACCCGTTTCAAGGTAGTCCAGCCTTCCGGGGATAAAGAGACACGCGCTGGTTCAGACGTACACCAACACCTACTGTCGTCATCGATGAACTCCACTCGTTTGGGATACAACAATAGGGTGCAGTCCGGTGTAAGAGTGCGGGTGGCTACAGAGTTCGCCTGGGGGTGCAGTACGTCGTGGACGTCGGGGATAATAGCTTTCAGCGCCTGCCATAATGCCGGACGGAGTATGATAGAGGGACCACCACGCTGTTCTAACCGGGGAAAAAAAGAATCATCTCTACCACTTCGTAGGTAGACACCGACTCCCACGTGCATGAAATCGACTTCGGGCTCTTTTCCCTGTAACAACCGTGTCAATAGAGTCCATCCTGCTAGGGTTAAACATAGCTTCACCTCTCGGGGATGTTCTTCGATGAGCTGCAGTTGATGGTCATAGTCGATCAGGATGACGTCAGGCGTGAGTTGGAACAAGGCAAGCTCCCCAAGTGCTCCGTGCGCTGCCATGGTGGTGAATGACAAAACACCGACGAGGCAAGTCTGTATATATCGAAGGGGATGCACGTTGTGGTCTATTTTTTTCCCTTCGTGAAAGTCCGTGATCACTCGTGTGTATTAAAAACCCTAGTCCGTAGCCGTACACGTTATAGGTTTTTTTGTTTTTTTCGTGCCTCTCTCTATCCGTACCCGTATACGTTACAGTTTTTTATTCCATCCCTACCTTCGTGAAAGTCCGTGATGATTCGGGCTGTAATGTTATAGAGATAGGAATGGATTTAACCTAGGAATTCACCATAGGCAATTTTGTGCAAAATCAGCGGATTGTAAATTAACCCAGGAAGGGATGGGCGCGCGGACCTCGGCGTAGGCACCTTGTAGGCACCAATCAGCGACGCGTACATCAATTCTAATGTTATATAGACATACGCAATCATTTAACATAGGAATTTGCTATAGCGAATTTCGTGTAAAATGAGGGGATTCTGACGTGACCCAGAATGCATCACTCGCGCCAATACATAGCTGTACATGCATTGGGCTAGAGAAAATGTTTCAGGGCCAACCCTAATGTTATAAAGATAGGAATGGATTTTAACATGGGAATTGGCCATAGACGAATTTTGTACAAAATCAGCGGATTGTAAATTAACCCAGGAAGGGTTGGGCGCGCGGACCTCGGCGTAGGCACCTTGTAGGCACCAATCAGCGACGCGTACATCCATTCTAATGTTATAAATATACGCAATCATTTAACATGGGAATTTGCTATAGCGAATTTCGTGTAAAATGAAGGGATTCTGACGTGACCCAGAATGCATCACTCGCGCCAATACATAGCTGTACATGCATTGGGCTAGAAAAAATGTTTCAGGGCCAACCCTAATGTTATAAAGATAGGAATGGATTTTAACATGGGAATTGGCCATAGACGAATTTTGTACAAAATCAGCGGATTGTAAATTAACCCAGGAAGGGTTGGGCGCGCGGACCTCGGCGTAGGCACCTTGTAGGCACCAATCAGCGACGCGTACATCCATTCTAATGTTATAAATATACGCAATCATTTAACATAGGAATTTGCTATAGCGAATTTCGTGCAAAATGAGGGGATTGTAAATTAACCCACGAAGGTATGCGGCGCACTATATTGGCCAGTCAGCAGACCCGAATAAGAGCCAATCAGCTCTCGATAAAAGAGCCAATCAGCTATCAATAAAAAGAACCAATGAAGCAAGCATCACCTACGTTGAAACAGCCAATGAAAATCTGCTGTATTTCAGTATAAAGCCAGCGGGAGCGTGGTGAGCGTCATTCCAAACACCTTTGACAGACTATCAAGACGTATGAAGATATTGGAGAAGAAAATGAACAACAACCAAGTGGCAAAGATGTCGACCACAAAGGCCTCGGGGCGAATGGCGGCAGCACGCAGTGAGAGAGAGAAAATGGTGAAGGCGGTGAAAGATTTCTGGCTAACACAACTACAAGGCTGGTGCCAACAAGTGGACACCCATTTCAATGAAGAAGTGGCCAGGAATCTGCGCGTACTCATCGTGCTGGCCAGGACGGTGAGCGACGAGGAGTGGTTGGTGCATTTAAAAGCAGCGATGGAGGAGTTGTATCCACCACCCCCACAACTACCACCCCCACAACAACAACAACAACAACAACAACAACAACAGCCCGAATTCGTGGATATCAGCGCCATACCACCAGGGAATTTCCTACAAGAGGTACCCATTGATGTCCACGATGAGCCACAACAACAACAACACCGGTACACCTTGAAACCGTACCGCTACTTTTCAGTCAGCAATTTTACGGAGTAGACAGGCAAACTCCCCCTGAATAAAACAGGGTAAACAAATTGACCATAACGGCCCTTTCCAGGGCCAACCAACGGCCCTTTTCAGGGCCACCCCAATCTACCGAAAGGGGAACTTCTAACTTGGCACATTCAATTCAAATCAGGTCCTACATCATCTCCTCTATATTCTATAATTACCAATCTCCAACTCCAAAAAACAATCCCTGTCCCTCAACGGCCCTTTTCAGGGCCAACCCCTTAAAATCTTCCAACATACAGGGTTTTTTTTCAGTGTTTTAGGGCCAACCCATGATCAAAATTTGTGCAAAATCAGCGGATTGTAAATTAACCCAGGAAGGGTTGGGCGCGCGGACCTCGGCGTAGGCACCTTGTAGGCACCAATCAGCGACGCGTACATCAATTCTAATGTTATATAGACATACGCAATCATTTAACATAGGAATTTGCTATAGCGAATTTCGTGTAAAATGAGGGGATTCTGACGTGACCCAGAATGCATCACTCGCGCCAATACATAGCTGTACATGCATTGGGCTAGAGAAAATGTTTCAGGGCCAACCCTAATGTTATAAAGATAGGAATGGATTTTAACATGGGAATTGACCATAGACGAATTTTGTACAAAATTAGCGGATTGTAAATTAACCCAGGAAGGGTTGGGCGCGCGGACCTCGGCGTAGGCACCTTGTAGGCACCAATCAGCGACGCGTACATCCATTCTAATGTTATATAGACATACGCAATCATTTAACATAGGAATTTGCTATAGCGAATTTCGTGCAAAAACAGGGGATTCTGACGTGACCCAGAATGCATCACTCGCGCCAATACATAGCTGTACATGCATTGGGCTAGAGAAAATGTTTCAGGGCCAACCCTAATGTTATAAAGATAGGAATAGATTTTAACATGGGAATTGGCTATAGACGAATTTTGTACAAAATCTAAGGATTGTAAATTAACCCAGGAAGGGATGGGCGCGCGGACCTCGGCGTAGGCACCTTGTAGGCACCAATCAGCGACGGGCATTATTCGGTTACCGTACATTCATACTAATACCTGGGCGCTGTTAGTAGGAAGTTTTTCCATTGACTCAGTGTTATTTACCTATTGTTACCTAGGTGTGTGTGTGTGTGTGTGCATGTGCAGGGCTTGGTGTTATTTTTTGTGCTTTGAGTTACAAGCTTCGTCTTTCGGAAAGATTGGGTGGCCCTGAAAAGGGCCTTTGGAAGATGTAAGGGGGTTACATCGTTGGGAACAGGTCGGCTTGCCATCTCTGAGTACACACAGGGCATTTCAACCCTATGAGTTTACACACTATGGGGTTGTCATCGCCCGTAGGCTCTCGTATTCGGGCATGCCGGTGTATACGGCTATACACAAGGCTTGATGGCCACAGGGGAAAATGGCGTATTTGGCGAAGTGATTAGAGCATTCCACGCAGCGTAAATACTGTGCTGCTTTCCATCCTTTGTTTGGCGCCAGTCTTCTTCTTATTGCAGTAGTGTAGTACACGATCTCTTGCTGCTGCTGCTGTAAACCTCCCATTTCTTGTTGTTCTTTTTTTCTCCTTTTTCTCTTTTCTTGATCTTGTTGGACATTTTCTCTTTCTGTTGCTTGGTCTTCTTTCAGTAATGGCGGCTGTAAAATAGCCATTTGTTCTTCTTTTCTCATTTCTGTTTCTTGGTCTTGGGCTTGGGCTTGGGCTTGGGCTTCATGTTGTTGTTTGTAGATATCTTCTAGCACTCGGTCAATTTGGTCAAATCGTTGGTATTCGAGTGCGCTAACATCCGCTGTGACTTGTGCTCCTGGGTCGTCTTCAATATCGCCGCCCTGTACCGGTTGGTGTTGTTGTTCATCTTTAAATAGGTCTTGTATAATATCATCCAGCCAATGTTCATCGATGCTCTCTACCGGTTGTAGTTCATCATCTATGATGAACTCTTGTAATAGGTTGTCAATCGCTCCATCAATATCCATGGTTTCAGCTTGAGCCATGATGTAATTGTGAATGAATGACTAAATACTGCGCGCTATTTATAGTGTAACCATAGAGCACGCGCATGAACGCGCGGACGTCAGCGAAATCTTTACATCACATCTTTGCGCTGGCCTAGGCAGAAATTTTTGTGTTTGTTTTGCAACTTTAAACCGATGTGATTTTGCAATAAATGCGAGTGGACGTATAAAATTTATTTCAACTTGAACTAGGGGAACTCATCGTGTAGCATTGAAAAATTCAGAAGGCTAGCGGCAAGCGAACCCGCTATTTTTAATCCTTTTATCGATTTTTTAGACCCGTAACGTTGGGTAGGGTAGTATGGAAAACCCGGTACACTTGAAATAAATCGGTTTTCCTCCGTAAAAATACATGAGGTATCTTCCTCACAGCCTTATAATGTGACCCTGAAAATTGCAGCACGTTTATCGAAAGAAAAGTAGGAATTTTTATCGTATGACGCCGGCTACGGTAACACAGCGCTATACAGTCTGCAGGCAAATGCGAGTACAGCTATGCATGGCTGTTTTACCGTAGCCGGCGTGATACGATAAAAATTCCTACTTTTCTTTCGATAAACGTGCTGAAATTTTCAGGGTGACATTATAAGGCTGTGAGGAAGATACCTCATGTATTTTTACGGAGGAAAACCGATTTATTTCAAGTGTACCGGGTTTTCCATACTACCCTACCCAACGTTACGGATCTAAAAAATCGATAAAAGGATTAAAAATAGCGGGTTCGCTTGCCGCTAGCCTTCTGAATTTTTCAATGCTACACGATGAGTTCCCCTAGTTCAAGTTGAAATAAATTTTATACGTCCACTCGCATTTATTGCAAAATCACATCGGTTTAAAGTTGCAAAACAAACACAAAAATTTCTGCCTAGGCCAGCGCAAAGATGTGATGTAAAGATTTCGCTGACGTCCGCGCGCAACAATGGCTGGCGGTCAAAATGACGGCTAGTGCGCCATGTTGGAATTCAACATGGCGGCTAAGGGCAAAATGGCGGCTAGTCCGCCATGTTGGAATTCAACATGGCGGCTAAGGTCAAAATGGCGGCCAATGGCCGCCTAGACTATAAATAGCGCGCAGTATTTAGTGATTCATTCACAACTACATCATGGCTACCAGACGGAGGTTATTCAACGATCCTAGAGAACGTAGGGAGGTGATTACCAGTGAAGAAGATGGCGGTGGTGTGACAATAATTACAAGCTTACAGCGGGTGCATGAACATCATATTGCCGATACGTTGAGACGGCGAAGTGCACAACAAGACCAAGAGGTCAGGGACGCTATGGAAGAAGATGAGGATGTCACGGACGATGAAGAACTCCCCGACATAGAGTGGTTAAACAGTAACAGACCCCCAGCAAATACAGCGGCTACCCAAACACCAACTACCACAACGTCGGCTACCGAAACAGGAACGCCAGCTACAACAACACCACCATCCTCTTGGGCCGAGGTAACCCGCCTGAACGAGCAGATTAATGAAATGAGGGAAGACATGGATCAAACGGACGCTGTGCAGTTTAAACTACAACAAGACCTACATAAGGAAGAAAGTAAATCAAACTGTAGCGTGTGTACCAACGAGGAAAGCATGTACGCCCTATTCCCGTGCGGTCATCTATGCCTATGTCAGGAATGCTGGGTAGCCCTAACATGTATAGGGGAGACGTGCCACTGTACTGAAAGGGACGAACTGCATTTAAAGATCAAGTGTCCCGTGTGTAGGAGGCTGGTGTCCGGGGTGAAGAAAATCTACCGCTCGTGAAAAAAGTGTCGTAACACTTTGCAAAGGCCCTTTTCAGGGCCACCCAATGTTTTCGAAAGAGAACTTCCAACTCAAAGCACAAAAAAACACCAGCTCCCATCACCCCTATGAAAAACCGAAGGTCTTCACCACAATAGACTCTTAGTGTTGAATTTTTTAATACAATTATCTTTGCAAAAGAATGAACACTAACACTCATTTTTGAATTTTCTACTATTTTTATTAACACAATAGAATGAACGTGTTCACCACAGTAGACTCTGGGTATTGAATTTTTAATACAATTATACGCTATTAAGGCGCTTCAATGCACATAGAATGAACATAGATTGTAGGAATACGATAATATCTGAATGTTTTCAATGCAACAAGACTTGAAAATGTTCAATATTTATACAACAAGACTAACACAGTAGAATGAACGACTTCACCACAGTAAAACTCTGGGTATTGAATTTTTTTAATACAATTATACGCTATCAAGGCGCTTCAATGAACATAGCATGTAGGAATACGGTAAATGTCTGAATGTTTTCAACACAAGACTTGAAATGTTCAATAGTGATGCAACAAGACTTGTTTGAACTCATCATCGTCTTTCCGCCCCTGGTGCACGTAGATGTAGGTAGCAATCTGTTCACGTGGAATTCTGGGAGGACAGGCAACTTCCAATGCCAGGGCAATTTGCTCCTCGGTCACGTCCTGTAGTGCCTCAGTGATGAGCGCGTGTGGTGGTATTATATTGTCCAGACACGTATGCATGTTTATCGGACTGTTGTTCACACAGCCTGCACATGCTTCGATACGCAAGTGTCGAATGCGAGGTCTGACATGATCCATGAATGTGTCGATGTACTTCTTACAAATAAGAGTCACCTGGTCAGACAGGGCTTCATGAATTATAGCTGTGAGACTCTGCAACTTCCGCCACGCCGTTATTTTCAAGGTGACGCCCTCAGGACAAGGAACACGCTCTTGCGTATCTGACCTAATTTTCCATTTCCGTATATGCACCAGGAGCATGTCGTTGAATCTACCACAGCTGACAAAGATGTCGTCACCCACATAAAATTTCGCTTCGTCACTCCCCTGCTGGTCAATGACCGCATCGACGGCGTAATCAATGGCCTGTAGTTTTAGCCAGGTCTCCAACGTCAAGGCGATATGCCTAGCTGGTCTGTCGTTAAAGGCCGGTACGTTAAAATGCAATTCCTCGTCTTTGATACTCACAGTTAAATAGGGTGAGAGCTCCCAAATGTTCGTGTGGGCTGCCTGGTAGGCCTGCTGGATAATGTTATTGATCTGCTGCACAGACATAGGAAGTTACACCTCTTCTTGTTTCACTGGCTCAGGCACTTGCTGGAGCACTGGCTGAAGCACTTGCTCAGGTATTTCTAAAGGTGTTAGTCGGGGCCGTTTGGGTCGTGCACCGCGTTTGGCAGGTACATCAGACTCTGGGTGCGTACGTTTGCTAGCTGTACGCTCTTCGGTGGTGTCCATGACTAAGATATCATCATCTTGTAAATCCTGGGCTTGAAGTAGATCTGCTAGTTCTTCATTTCCCGTCTTCTTCAGCGCCTCCACGAAGGCTAGAAATGCATAGGGGCCACAGCGCAGTAGACCGTCGATGAGGGCTCTGTTTTGTCGTGAAGTGGTTTTCTCCGCCATGATATCTTCGACACGCTGTTTCAGGAGTATGTTTTCCTCCATAAGCAGATCACATAGTTCGGCCACATGCTGCATCTCATCAATGAGGCGAACACGGTACTGTTGAAGCTTAACTCGCTGGGGTGACTCCATGACTGTGGACTCAGGCTGGTCAGTAGCTGCTACGGTGTAATAGGCTGGTGAAATTGCACTGGTAAAATGAAAAGCTTCCCCACGTCTCATACAGGCAGGCTGGTGAGGCAGGCAGGCAGGCAGGCAAGCAGGCAGGCAGACAGGCAGGCTAGTGGTCAGGCAGGCAGGCAGGCAGGTCAGGCAGGCAGGCAGGGTAGTGAAATGGATACACCCAACCAATAAAAATCGCCTTCTTTTATACGTTTTTCAACATGCCGCCATGTTGAATTCCAACATGGCGGCCTAGCCGCCATTTTAACCTTAGCCGCCATGTTGAATTCCAACATGGCGGACTAGCCGCCAATTTTAACCTTAGCCGCTATGTTGAATTCCAACATGGCGGACTAGCCGCCATGTTAACCTTAGCCACCATGTTGAATTCCAACATGGCGGACTAACCGCCATGTTGACCTTAGCCGCCATGTTGAATTCCAACATGGCGGACTAGCCGCCATGTTAACCTTAGCCGCCATGTTGAAATCCAACATGGCGGACTAGCCGCCATGTTGACCTTGGCCGCCATGTTGAATTCCAACATGGCGGACTAGGAAAAACCCCACTACATCAACACACACAGACAAGTCTAGACATGTACAAAGGTCACGCCTCTTTCAACCCAATCGGAAGTGACGTCATAGTTACATCCGGGCGAAAAAATACATACCTGCGCATGCGCAGTGACGAGCCAGAGCGTCTAAAAGCACTTTACCCACTACTCCTGATCCAACACGGGTCAGCCCTCATTTCACCTCCCGTGGCTCGCATCCTGTGGTGTTATGGAGCTTGCCAACCGGCGTACGAGGAACTGGCACGTCTCCCTGGACTCACCTTAGTGGAAGGATTACCCCCGAGGATACGCCAGAAGACACGTTGGTCGTGGTAGACGATCTGATGACCGAAACGGACAGTCGAATCACCCGTCTCTTTAACAAAGGAAGCCATCATCGTCGGTTGAGCATCATCTACATCGTGCAGAATGTCTTCAGTAAGAACAAAGAGCACAGGAACATTAGTTTGAATGCTCAGTATGTGGTGTTATTCAAAAATCCCAGAGACGCATCACAAATTATCCACCTGGCAAAACAGATGTACCCTAAAAACACGGCCTTTGTGCGGGAAGCCTTTGAAGATGCCACCCAAGGGGCTCACGGGTATCTAATCATCGACTTGAAACAAGACACACCCTCGGCACTTCGATTGCGCACCCACATTTTTCCCGGTGAGTTCCAGACGGTGTACACACCCAAATAAAAGAAGAAGACACAACCCTCTAGCATTCACTTCCTCATCATGTCTGCACGGATACGCAAGCACGCGCCGGCCCTCCGCGTATTACGCAGCGCTACCGGAGGTGGGCCGGGCCCTGGTGCGCGGCGCGGACCCAGACTTGGTACGGTGTTTGTGTGAAGTGGCTCATAATGTGTTAAAAGGGAATGTTCCTCTCAGTCCTCTGCACAAAGGGAAATTGCAACGGCACAAGACGGGTCTCCGTACGCTGGTGAAGAAGACGGGCAGTGTCAAGAAAAAGAAACAGGTGTTACAGCGAGGTGGATTTCTCGGCGCACTCCTCGCACCCTTAGCCGCTACCGTACTGGGACCGTTAGTAGGATCCATCTTGGGACGCTAAAACGTCATGGAACATACGAAAAAAATGATGCTGGTGGAACCTCGACTGTTACAGAGTTTGCAATCACCCTATCCCGTCCCTGCCACGGTGCAACAACTCCAGTCTCTGAGATGAATAGTATACTCCAACGTCGACTACCCGATCACGAGAAAATTCAACTCTACCATCACACGCTGAACCGGTACAAGACGTTTATGGATCAATATAGGGGTAGTAGTACACCACCACCACCCCTATCCGCAGCGCCCACACTGACACCACCGCCACCATCATCATCCTCTGCCTCACCTCAGCTGGAACAGGAAGTGTTGGCCAGTGTCCCTAAAGCATTCAAGACCTAGGCTCGTTTATTGTTGGACCGCGTGAAACAGAATCCTGATATGGGTTGGACCGACCAGGGGCAGCTGCTGATTGGAAACAAGGCGGTGCCGGGGTCTCATATCACCGATCTGTTCAACGATACGGTACGCTATCGCAAACACTCTAATCCACCGGGCTGCGAAGCCTTTGCTCAGGGGTTGAAAGACACACACCCCCCTCAAGAATTGGTAGGGAATCCTAACCGTTGGGCCTTTATGCAGCAATCGACGAGTAGACGACACCAACCACCACCACCACCACCACCCTCTTCTTGGGCACCGATGTCACCTCCCAAAACACCACAACGATGGGCACGTACTTCGTCTTCTACCACGTCATCCCACCTGGAACCGCCCAGATCTAAGTCACCGCGACGATCACGACGCCGAGGTAAGGCGCCCAAGGCCTGGGAGCCCTACTAGGGAACCCCTACTAGGGGAATCCTATTAAAGCCCGGTGCAGAAGCCAGAAAGTTCAGTCGTCATGTTTTACCTCACGTTGCCCAGTAACAGTTCACTCGATGTGTTTCCTGACAACACCTTGGCCAAGTACGTGACTCAATTACCGCAACCGTTGCATTTACCTGGACGGTGGGAATGTGGACTGGTGGATATTCAATACCCTTACTCGTGGTACAACGTACGAGACGAAGAAGTATGGTACGAAGTCACCTACGAAGGCAAAGTACACCGACTCACTCTCCCCGAAGGCCAATACGATACGCCCAAGACGTTCATAGAGGGTCTGCTCACCTTGTTGAATTACAAGTCTCTACGGGAGGTGACGAATAATTCAAGACCCCTGAAATCCTATCCCTTCAAGAATCACGTGATCTTCGATATCAACGCACACAACGACAAGTCCTGTATCCTGCTCAGCCCTAACATGGGTGTGAAACTCAGTCCTAGGCTACAGCAAATGTTAGGTCTGCCTTACAGCGTATACACGGGACCCACCACCGACAACGGTGACGTTGTGATGGATATGAAAGTAGGTATGTACGGACTCTACGTCTACTCGGACGCAGTGGACAGCCATATTGTGGGCGATGTGAACACACCTCTGTTACGGGTGGTACCCATTAGAAAGAAGTATGGCGATCAAGTCAACCAGAGTTTCAACCATATACTCTACCTGCCCGTACGACATACCGATATCAACACGATCACGGTGGATATAAGAGATGACACGGGACACCCGGTCGCATTCGAACGAGGGAAAGTGGTGCTGACACTTCATTTCCGACAAGCCCGTTCTCCTCACTTCGTATAATGTACGTGCCTTACCAGTGCCATACGCCCAGCTATGCCGACTACTACAAGAAACAAACGGGAGGGAGCTTGCCCATCTTTAGCGGTGCACGCATACAACGAGTTCACGGATTGGGGAACATACTGGGCAGCATTGTGAAAACGTTCTTGCCCTTGGTGACACGGGGTGTCAAAGCGGTGGGTAAACAAGCGGTACGCAGTGGATTGCACGTGGCCGGTGATGTCTTGGGAGGCACAGCACCCCGACAAGCCTTCAAACGACGGGCTAAAAAAGCAGGCAGCGTCTTGATCGCCAAAGCCCTTAAAAGACAACCACGGGCACAGCGAAAAGTCATTCGACGACAGACACACCGACGACGCACACCCCGGAAGAAAAAGAAGAGTAAGAGAGACATCTTCGCATAATGGCATTCATTCACTCCGAGTCGTGTCCGTCTACCAACAGTGAATTGGATTTGTGGACTATTCCACCCACCCAGACCAGTGTGGCCGAAGGACGTTGGGTAGAACATCGACCCTTGGCTAGCCTGACGGGGACGGGGCCCCTGGAATTTACCATTGAAAACAAAGATACGGCCTACCTGGATTTAGCCCACATCTACTTGTACGTGAAAGCCAAAATAATGGACAACGACGGCACGCCCATAGCGGACGATGCGGTAGTAGGCCCGGTGAATCTTTGGCTGCACTCCTTGTTCCAACAGGTGGATATAGGTCAGAACGATAAACTCATCAGTACGTCCACCAATACGTACCCGTACCGAGCCTACATGGAGACGTTGTTATCGTACGGTGCAGATGCCAAAAAATCACACTTGCAAGCCTCGCTGTACTACAAGCAGGATACACCCGGAGCCATGAATAGCATATTGGCTGCCAATAATGGGTTCACCGCGCGCAAGAACTTGACAGCCAATAGCCAGTCCGTCGATATGATGGGACGACTGCATGCCGATCTGTTCCTGCAAGACCGCTACATGATGAACGGTGTATCCATCAAGATCAGGTTGATCTGTTCCACACCCACGTTCGCCTTGATGGCCGATGAAGCTGCTGGCCCCCAATGCCACGTCGTCATTGAAGATGCAGCCCTGTTTGTGCGTACGGTGGATTTGCAACAGGGGGTGTTGCTGAGTCACATGGAAGCCTTATCGAAAAAACCAGCCCTGTACCCCATCCGATGCGTACAGACCAAGGTGTTCTCTGTGCCAGCAGGTACGATGATGGCCAATCGTGAAAATTTATTTCTAGGGGATCTCCCTAAAGTGGAATGAGAATCCGTTCAACTTTCAACATTTCAACCTCAACTTTTTGGCACTGCACGTGGCCGGCCATCAAATTCCAGCCCGTCCATTACAACCGGATTTTGGTAATTAACACTATGTGCGGAGCTATCTGGACCTGTTTACAGCCACAGGACAAAACAACCAGGACGAAGGAAATACCATCAGTCGACGAGACTTTCACCGTGGGTACACGTTGTTCGCCTTCGACCTCACCCCCACCTTGGAACACGATCATCAACTGGCCTTGCTCAAGAAAGGAAACCTACGGTTGGAACTGCGTTTCGCCGTCGCTCTAGCCCAGACCATTAACGTGATTTGCTACGCCGAGTTTGATAACGTCATCAGCGTGGATCAGCAAAGAAACGTCCTGTGTGACTACGCCAGCTAGAGTCATGGATACAGAGCAGCTGATGGCCATACTCCAGCGAGATCCTCGAGTACCCTTTCGAGGTGTGTTTCCACGCAATGTGTTTCCCACCCACTCCACCACCCCAGCAGCCTACATCCTGAATACAGACCCTGGGTCTCGACCCGGTGAACATTGGGTGGCTGTGTACGTGGACACCCTAGGCCAAGGCGAATACTTTGATTCCTACGGACTTGCACCCCTGCATCCCGATTTGGTGAAATTCATGGACCTATCTACTACAGTGTGGCGTTGGAATACTCAAAGATTACAAGGACCCTTGAGTAGTGTCTGCGGACAGTACTGTGTGTTTTATCTCACTCACCGGAATAGAGGACATTCTATGCAAACGATCGTACAAATGTTTGATGATTATTGTCAAGCCGAAGACCGTGATGTACTCATCTATGACTGGACTGCCTCTCGTTTTAATGTGCATGCTCCATTTCTCTGGTTAACTTAATTCAATGCACTGCGCAGTACTATTTTTTTATGACGTTGTTGTTCTGACGTTCATTGATGTTCAATAAAAAAAAGATTCATGAAAACCCAAGTGATGTGTTTGACTTTGTTTATTTAAGTGAACAAGAAGGGGTTACACTATGTACAATAGAATACAGGTGGTATGTACAATAGAATACAAGTGGTACAAAAAAATCTGTCAGGAGTAGGATTCGAACCTACGTTCTGCATTTCGCAGACCAGCACAGTTAACCGGCGCCTTAGACCACTCGGCCATCCTGACTTTACAGTTTTTAACTCGTGTATCAAAAGTCATATAGTGTTCGACATTTTCACAAGTCCAGGTAAGTGGTACTGATGCCATCGGGAAGGACTTTCCGTTTCGGGTAAAAGAAAGTAAAGGCGTCTCGTTGCTGGATGTACGTCCGCATCTGGTGGTCCACCACACGAAATCCTCGGTTAGTCCCACTCGCATTGGCCTGGCTTTGCAGCACGTTCAGGTAGAAGGCTTTGTCGATGGCCGGATCGCGCCGGTTCACCCCTTTGCAGCTAAACTTATTCTCGTCTCCCCCGTAACAGTAATACGTCTTGGAGGAGAGAGCAATCATAGCATCCCCACTCCACTCCAGCTTGAAGAGGCCCGGCGTACGCTTATCGTACTGGTAATGGTCACGTCGAGGTAGCCACTGGTCCCGTTCCACCTCATACTGTGCACGTAACTCAGGTTTCACCAGGGACTCCCAATCCGCATTAGAGACGGCCGTGTAGGCCGAGTCCGTATCCATCTCCATGAGTTGCCAGCCTGATGGGTTAAAATACACACCCATGAAATCATATAGAAACTGGAGCATCCTCAGCTTGGCCACTTGGTATACCATACATCCAATCTGCAGGGGCAGGTTGTAACGGATAGTCTTTTTAGCTAAAGTGATTTCATACGTGTCGTCATCGATGACCTCCACGGACCGAAACAGAGGAGAATTCACTTTTTTGCGGGCTTGTGAAGTAGTACAGATGTTCACGTTCACGTGCTTATCCTGGTTCGTGACCGTTTTCCCATAATAGCCATTGGCCGTCAATTTCCACGATTCACCGATGATGGCCTTACTCGGGTCTTGATCACCTTGACGACGGGCAGACGTCACGATGTCGGCATTCTCCGCAAAACAGGCGTTGGGTACGTACTGTATCACTTGGTATATTTTCGTAATTTCCACACCGTGGTTCATGTACCATTGCAGCAGAGGAGTGCCCAGCAAGATTTTCTCTGCCCACATACTGCCAATCAACATCCGTCGAGGTCGAGGCAAACACTCGTGTTGCTCAGCATAGGCCCCCATGGTGTCTCCAATATCATCCCGACCCACCAGCGTGTTCTTAAAGATGGGAGGGCACTGGGCGAAGAGGGGCTTGAGAGTGTCGGGAACATGCAGATCACATTCGACAAAGCCGTAGAGGTCCCCAGAACGAATGGCGTCGAACATCTGTGGCAGACTCAGGAGTCGCCGACGACTCAGCGGGTACTCGCGCTCTTTTAGGAAACGCCGTAAATGGGGCAGGGCCTGGCACATGGTGTGAAATTCACACTCCCACATTTCGATCAGATGGTATCCTCTCTCTTTTACGTAATCGCCGTTCTCCTGCACTTCTTCCCGTAATTCTTCCGGTGTTTTTCCATGTCGTTCGTTGAAGCGTCCAGCGCTGAAATGGCATTCGTGGCCGTGCCAATAGCAACCGTAAAATTGGAATACGGTCGGTATCCTACCCACCAGGGCAAACCCATCGACGGGGAGTCGACGATCTCCTATGCGCTTCTCTGTGGCGTTGGTCTGATGGCGTATATAAATTCCCCGTCGATAGGCTTCCCAATCCAACCACTGGTCAGCCAGATGCTTGTAGGGAGTGCGTTGCGGTGTGAAATGCTGACCTTCCGCCAACCAACGTGTATAATGTCCACTGGGCATAGGTTGGGCCAGAGACCACAGGTACAAGGCATTGGCATCGAAACCGATGATCTTAGCACAGGGTTTTCCACTGGGGAGAGTAGTGACGTCCTTCTCGTGATAACGGTGAAAAATAAGACTAGGTCCGCCGACAATGTTCTGCTTTAGACAATCATGCATGTCCGCATCTTTTTGCTGTATCAGCGAGAAGTACGTAGGACACTCTTGAAAAAGATGGCGAAGCGCCAGACCCGGTAAACTCAAGCACTCCTTGAAGATGTCGACGTGCATCTCACGACGAAAGAGTTGAACCATTTTCTCGGTCGCTTCCAGGAAAGGAACCACATCTAAGTTATTATACCATATCAGGAAATCTCGCAAGGTCTGCATATGCTGATCGTTCCATACCTGCTGTAGTTCCCGGTACGTGTCTTCCGGACATTCCACTTGCTTCAAATCGTCAAAGAAGGCATCCCGGGGTGGCAACTGTGTTTCCTCCAAACGGTCGAGCGTCGATATATACGTGTAAGGGAACCTCCCTTTGGTTTGTGCACAGTCATACGCCTTCACCCACTGATCATAGCTATAATTAGGAGCTAAGTAGTTCCGTACATCAAGGAAATGAAGTGATGTGGTAGTGAGGGCCATATGATTATTGATCTTCTTGATGACGGACTTGATGGTATTAGCCTGGGCCAAGTAGGGGTAGAGAAATTCTTTCACCATGTTCAAGTCATATCGCCCCGAGTTGAAACCCAGCACCGGTAACTGGCCTAGGTATTGTAGGAAGCGCGCTTTCAATTTCTCCGCATACGGTTTAGGTAAAGGCACATCCTGCGACTGAATGGGCCCCGGCTCCGACACCGGCTCCGACTCGCACTCGGACTCTTCATCATCACTAAACGATACACCCGGTATAGGAATCCGATCGTCCAGCTGGTCCAATACGTCCTGGAACTTGGACACCAACAATTCCGTACTGGCCGCACTGACTTCCTCTAAATACTCCATCATGCGGGTGATCAACTCATGGGAATCCCCGGTGGACACGAAACAGACCGGTGCAGCGTCATAGCCAGGTACGTTGCTGGAAATGCTGACACTCAGGGGAATATGGCGCTGCGTCCACTGCGTTTTCGCTGAAAACATGTCCATGGGCTCCAACAGGGCCTCAAAATCGTAACACGTCCGGTAGGGAAAATAACGGTCCTCCTCCGGTATGATCAGACCCTCATCGGCCAGTTCCTCGAAAATAGTAGGCGTATTATGATACACACCACCAGGATATACTCGCTTCACAGCGTTCGTACAGATTTTCTCGTGCTGGTGTAGGTGCCCAGACTGTTTAAACACCCGATGGCATTGGGCACAACTGTAAGACTGGGCGTACAGGCTCATATTGTAGATCAGCGAAAAATGACTCACGCCATTGTGGTCGAAGACATTGACTTTCATCGTAGAAGCATACCGTTCTGTTGAACGACGAACCAATTCAGCCACAAATGTATCCTCCTCGCATCGTAATCGGTATACAAAGATATTGATGTTGAACAGTGTTTCCACGTCATCCAAATTCTTGAAAGGGACTCCACGGAAGTGCCGCTCATCCAAGTCTTGCTGCTCTAAGTACTGTTCCCAATAGCCATTGGCCACTCTGTCACAACCCTTGGGATTACACTCGTCCAGATGCACGGCCAAACACCGAAATAGACATTTCCGGTCTTTGTAGGGTCCGTTTTTCCCTCCCGTTAATGCATACAGTCCAGGTCGATGAAGCAGCCAAGGGGGTAGTAGTACAGGAGCACCGATAGGATGATCTCTCATTTTGGTGACGAAAAATGTGACGTTGGTCACCATTTCCACAAGCCATTTGGTATTGGGGCGTTGCATCCGGGCCCATTCCAATGTATCCAACGTAGTCAATTGGTCGATGAGTGGCTCCAGAGAAATCGCATCCGTCACCGTGAACGGCTGGTCAAACACATAGGTATTATTGCTGGGATAATAATACCGCACCTGGTCCGTCTCCTTGTGCCGTAAAATGTACCCGAATGTCATATTCAACTTGAACGCTGTGATCTGATCTGTGAAAATGTTCTCGGCATAGGTAGACAGATACGTGAGGTCCTGCAGTCGAAAGTTATACAAGTCCAATAGACGACGGTCACGGTGAAAACAATGGCGTATGGTAGCCCAGTGACGTCGATAAATGCCATTCACACGCTCGTCTTCAGGCAAGACTTCAACCGGAGGTGC
Organism: Hanleya hanleyi; assembly: GCA_036873755.1. NCBI lineage: Eukaryota > Metazoa > Mollusca > Polyplacophora > Lepidopleurida > Hanleyidae > Hanleya > Hanleya hanleyi. The sequence continues at coordinate 11,697 of JAVTVY010026293.1, read as the reverse complement.
TGCTGGATCCCATGGAAAATCTTCTCCACGTCTCATGCTTCTCTCCTCCTCTCGTCAGAACAAGCAGGCAAGCAGGCAGGCAAGCAGGCAGGCTAGTGGTCAGGCAGGTAGGCAGGCAGGCAGGCTGGTCAGGTAGGTCAGAAAGCTCCGTTGGGTAGTGCAATGAATACACCAAACCACTAAAAATCGCCCCCTTTTATACGTTTTTCTACAACAATGGCGGTCTATCCGCCATTTTCGCCGCCATTAGCCGCCATTATCCACCATTATCCGCCATTTTTCCCACTAGCACGGTCAGGTCTTTCCACCATTAGCCGCCATTAGCCGCCATTAGCCACCATTAGCCGCCATCTTGCCCCATTTTCCCATAGTGACGGAAAACACTTTGGTTTGTACTCGCCGGATGAGGTATTCGACTGGTTTACTCTCCAAGGCTTTGATGTGCGTTCTATCCACCTGCTGGAAAGTAGAACCAGAGACTGACCGGAGTCAACGGAGCATCTGCTTTAAGGACAGACTCTTCCTTATTGGTGATTTTAGCTTTCACGTACAAGTACGTGTGCGCTAAATCCGGATACGTCGTATCGGCGTTGCTGATGGTAAATTCAATGGAGCCTGTGGCTGTGATACTGAAGAGGGGTATGTGTTCTACACAATCCTCGGCAACGATAGTAGAGGTAAAACAGGCGGCACTCTCCACACAAGCTAGTGTGCAGGTCTTGCAATGTTTGATTGTTCCATTACCAAGTCTTTGTACCTTCATCCATGAAGGCATTCATGTTTGGATGAAGGGATGGAAGTCCGTACGGATCAAAGTATTCACTCTGGTTTTCTGTCAAGTACACGACCACCCAATGTTCCCCAGGGCGATTAATCTTGTCCGTGTTGAAGACATATGCGACAGGATAAAAGTAGTTTAGGGGCATGACGTCTCGAGCGAACACGCCTTGGAAGGTCGTACGTGTCCATGGATCATTCTCCAGCACGGCGTAACAGATTACATTGATTGTTCTCCGGGTACGTCGTATCGGCGTTGGTGATGGTAAATTCAATGGGCCCTGTGACTGTGATGCTAGAGAGGGGTAGGTGTTCTACCCTTTGCCCCTCTTCGGCACTGATCTGAGTGGGTGGTACGGTCCACAAAATCAAATTCATTGTTGGTAGAAGGGCGCAACTCGGCGTGGATGGAAGCCATGTTTTACGCAAAGATGTCGTGCTTCTTCGATGTGCGTCGTCGCTTGGTCAGCTGTAGACTGGCGCGTCGCCTCGGGATCACTTGTCTTTATGCTTTGACTGTATGGCGCATTGAGCTTTGGCGACCAGGACATGTCCTTCATGTTTAGCTTGAAACCATGACTGGTGGGGGATAAAATACAAGCATCTAGTCCGTCATTCAATGTATCGGAATAAAAACTTACAACACAGGGTTATACCACCTTGCGCCTTCACTCAAAGTTTATCACATTTGGCGATACATATCGCATGCTGATAGCACAATACGAGCGGAGTGTGTAGGATCGATGGCGATACGTGTCGTAACTTGTGTCCAATTCCCCTTAACCCGGAGCTAGGGGCCGTATGACCTCATGCGTGTTCGTATGAACAGTCACAATCAAAGCTTGACTGAGATACTCCATTCTCTAGATAACGACTTCACAACGAAAACCATATGGATTACGAATACTGATCAGCGATACGGATTTGATATTAAAACTGTTGACCGCTTCTCTCTTGCAGAAAACTAGCCTATGTTTATGTTTGCTATCATTATTTTTCCTTGAATTTGGTGCTAATGCTTTTATATGAATTAGGTTTTTGGACTATGGACGCGAAAATACTTCAATGGACTTCTTTAATATTGAATGTTGGACTAGACCCTGCATTGTAGATCCCCTCGAGCGGTTTATGGACGCGGATATTCTCTAATGGACGACGGCTGAATTATGAATGACGGACCAGACGCTTGTAATTCTTTCCCATGTGCTTTGACCCCACGCGTCACCATCGGGAGAACAGTTTTGATGATGCTGCGCACATTGCCCGTGTTGAATACGCGCTCCACTTAACACAGGTAGACTACCCTCGGTTTGCTTGGTGTAATGATCGACGTAACTGGACGTATTGCATTGGTAAAGGCACCTTCACTATGCGAAGTGGACTGTTTAAAATTGACGGAAATGAAGTGTCAGCCCCACTGTCTCACGCTCAAATGTGATCGGTTGACCGGTATCGTCTCGTATATCGATGATGATTTAGCTAATGTCGGTCTAGCCGACTGGTAGATAGACGATGTGGTGAAAAGTTTGTGTGGCTTGATCGCTGAACAGACGCGCAGTAGGGGTACACTGCTCTCCGACAATGTGTGCATCAACCACGCACGTTTGAAAGATGTACAGGCCATACAATCCTCCTCGCATGTTCTTCGTACTGTAGGTGGACTCACGGAATACGCGAACGGGAGGGGTTCTGTCTTGTTGTCAACTTGACGGCCAATCTTACCCTCCATGAGGTCGCACAACGCTTTTAATCAGGTACAACACCGTGTCCTCTTTCGCGTTGTACCACCTGTACGGGTACCCGATATCTACCAGGCCAGGTGTTGATCGGAAACACGTCCGTCGAACAATTACTGGCAAGTATGAGCTAAAACATGACGACTGAGGTTTTCTGCTTCCGCTTCCGGTATGAATAGGTGTCCCAGGCATTGGGGACTTAATCCCGGTGTCGTTTTCTTCGCAATGTCTTGCTACGTGTGGGGCGTCCTGAAGAGTGGTTGTGTTTTAAAGGGTGGGACAGGTTTCAGTAAGGATCTAATCCGTGGTAGTGTTTTGGGTGAGGACTCCGATTCCCAGTCGGCTTTCTAGACCCATGGGGGCCCAGTCTGTCGTTGTGTCTTGCGGGATGCATGTACTGGAGGTTGCTGTTGTATGTCCTGCTGCATCCAGGCTCAGGGCGGTTATTCTTGCGGTATATGCATATCTTTCAGATATAGGACAAAAACACCCTTGAGGATCCGCGTGTGACCTGCGTTGATGCATCATGTCAATCACCAGATCAGTCATGTACTTCAAGATCCTCATGGTACTCATATGAACAGTCACAATCAAAGCGTGACTGAGATACATCATTCTTTAGATGACGACTTTACAACGAATATTATGGATTAAGAATACTGATCAGCGATACGGATTTGATATATTTGGAACATCATGATGTCTTGCCGGCATCATTGAAAACTGTTGACCGCTTCTCTCTTGCAGGAAACAAGCCTATGTTTATGTATACTATGATTGTCTTTTTGAATTTGGTGCTAATACTGTTATATGGAATATGGAATAGGTCTTTGGATTATGAACGCGGATATTCTCTAATGGACGACGGCTGGATTATGAATGACGGACTAGACGCTTGTAATGAGAATACCGAGGACCGCCTGGTTCTGTACTAGTAGATCGCCTTTATCATTCCAGATCATGTTAGTATTGTATTTCATCCACTGTAATAGCAGGTAGACGTTTTTCTTGAACGAAGCGGATACACTCTTTAAGAGTTTGTCTTGGACTCAGGAGTTCGTTTTGGACCCAAGAGTTTGTCTTGGGATGGTGATAATATTGGGGTGCTGAGGTCGACGGTATGGGATAGAGAGTGTTGTATTGGTCCATGTACGTCATGTACCGCTGAAGCGTTGTACCGTTGTACTTTCTCACTGTCGCTTAACACTGGTCGTTATAAGATCTGGCGCATCTCTTCAACGAGTGGGGTCAACGCACTGGCGGTGGAGGGCACGGGTTACAGTGATTGAATGCTTTAAAGGAGGCGTGGTTCGATGAGGACTCCTATTTTTCGAATGGGTCGTTGTCGACCTAACAGCCCACCGAGTAGATGAGCCAACAGGGAAGCAGCCAACGAGGCTAAGATGGCACCAAGAAAGCCGGCTTTCTGTAAAACCTTTTTCTTCGTAACTTGGGAGACTTTTGTCTTATCCGGGTTCAGAGACCTGGTTTGTACTTGACCAACTTGTCCTTCCGAGAGCGGGTCAGCGATACCTTAAATTTTAGTAGGTTGTACAGATCTTACACAGACGTCGTACAAGGTCAGATCTGCGTCCCGTACAATGGTTCGGGTCAACTCGGCTGGGGCAATCTTAAATACACGAAGCGCTGGGCGTGCTTCCGTACTCGAGTGGACACCATGTACAACTAACGCTGGAACCTACATTCCTGGCCATTTTAATTGCCTACTATGACTGTGTTCTATATATTTTTATTATCCCTATCATCGAACGCACACCCCACCGTGGGTGTGTTGACATATTATTTTTAACATTTTTTCACGTACACGTGGTGGGTCTTCCCGGGGAAAATAGAGGTCCATAGTTAAAGGTGGTCGGGGTTGACTTGTTTCAGGTCAAAGAGCATATGCGTGTTCTGTCGAATCTTCTAAGACTTCCAACGCAAACTGGATCCGTCCGGGGTACATCTGTCTCGCCAGGTGCAGGAGTTGAGTGGTATCTCTCGGGTTTCAAATATCCCCAGGTAGTGCGCATTTAAACTGATGTTTCGATGCTCTTGCTTTTACTGAATAGATTCTGCACAACTGTAAAAAGATGCTAAGCCGCTGATGACTGCCTTTGGTGAAGACCTGGGTCACCCGAACGCCGGATTTCACCAAGAGATCATCCATGACTACCAAGATGTCTGATTCTAAATATGTCAGGTTGAGTAGGCCTTCCACGAACGTGATGTTGGGCATCGTATCGTACGCCGCTTGCCATCCTCCGTAACACCACACGACCCGGGGATGGATGGTGTAAACATTCTGTCGGCGTGTTGAATGAGTTTATGAACGAAGTTTGTCTTGCCTGAGCACGTCAGCCCCGCATTGAGGCAGGGGAAGGGATGTTGCCACCTGCAGTTCATGGTTGGTTGCTGACGTGCAAGCTAGCTATGTCGAATTTGGCACACGAGTAAATCAGAGGCGTCGGAGTCAGAGCCTCAGCGTTTGTCGCCGTTAATGGCACGTTAGGGCCTTCACTGTGGGTGGTCAAATACGGTGGGTCTTCAGGCCTATTGGTCACTGCAATACTTGGTGTGGGTCTGCATATTCGTCTGACAGGCACTCTCTGGCAGTTTTTGTGAACTGGATTGGTTGTGTAGAGAGATAAAATACGCCATGTCGTAAACACTCCATATAAGAAGCTGAGCAGGGTTAGAAGTGTCACCACAAGACTACCTGTACTTTGCTCGTTTTGGTAAATGTGATGTTTAGAAGTGATGTCACTTTGTCCATAGCACTGTGTTAATGGTCGAGCGTGAGATGCTGGCTGTGGTTCCTGGCTGTATAGCAGTTTCACCTGGTTGGCTGGGTCCAATGAATTGAACGAGCTGGGAAAGCTTTGCCATTTTGCGAAATGCATCGTCTTGCCTCGGTGTCGCTCGGTTTTCAGGATGCGTTCCACGGTGTAAAAAGTTCCTTGCAATGGTTGCCCTTGAAGATCTTCCAATTCACATACCCGCGGTTGCCGGGTTACGCGACATTTGATCACAAAGTGTTCCTCGCACCAGTTTGGAACGTAACTCTTCTCGAACTTGACCTCAACTTTACTGACCTGTAAAATATCGCCGATCTTGAACAACTTCTTCGGTCGTGGACGTGGTCGCATTGGGTACAAGACACGACGAACTTGGGCTTTGTTGCGTTCGGTAACGATGATGGGTGCTCTCTGTATACTCTGGTGATAGGCTCTATATTGTAACCCTCCACCGTCTGGGGGAGAACATCGATGTACCATGTTGTATTCTTATAGGTGAACTATTGGTACATGCGTCCTTTGAACGTCCAATTGAACCTTTTTGACGATAGAAGCCTTTATTTCGTTGTACTGGGATTTCAGAAACTGTTGGAAGAGTCTGTTGAGAAATTCCGTGCTTGAACGCAGCCAGGAGGTTTTTCCCGGTTTTCGTCCGGATAGGTACGACCCACGCATACTTCGACAGGACATCGATGCACGTCAAGATATACTGATTACCATCGTTGTGTTTTGCGAAGCCGCTCATTTCGACCAAATCGGTTTGCCCATGGGCATCTCTGCCCTCAGAGATGACTCGGTTCCGTGGAAAATGGCTGCGGGCAGGTCGATGTAAGGTATAGGTGTCTTGTTTTTTTAACCAGTCTCGGACTTGGGCACGATGTATCCCCTGTAGCTTGGCCTTTGGATATAGAGCTGACAATGCACTATACGCAGCCGGACTCCCGGGACTAAATACAACGTATCCAACACTTTCTCCCAGGTCTTCATATTGAATGACATATGCGTTCGGCACCCTTCGTTTTATATAGAGGCAACCTGGGTTGACTGAGCATACCCGAATAGTCTATGGCGTCGTCGTCTTCCTCCGTTTTATTGGTTGGGTTGATAATTTGTTCTGTGGGTTCGGCCAGGGCGTCCTCCATAGCACCAGACCAGGCCATCTGGACGGCTGACCTATCGTACGGTGTAAACAGCTGATCCAGAATAGACACTACTTTCTCGAAGGCCGTCCATAGATCGGGTTCAGGGATGAAGCTTCCTGTGGTGTCCTGGTAACGCACCACGCGTGCGAAGAACGGTCCACGATGTACGCAGAGGGTGTTCTCCATATGGATGAGGTTACCGTCGAGTTCATCGCTCAACACCCGTTCAAATTTGGTCCAGCCGCTTTGTGACTTGCAAGCATGGTGGCTGATGAACCGCTTGGTCGGCATCAGGCCTCACAGGTATTTGTTCTGATTTAGAACTTGCATTCTATCAATACTCCCTCGTTTGGGCCGTTTTGTTCTGTCTGGCGGTCACATAGTTCATTACTTTTCACAAGATGACTTGCTAGGGCTATTACATCATCGCTCTGAAATATTTGCATCTAATACCGCTCAAGCCGGTGCTAGGGGCCGTGTGGTAATGTTATTCAAGTTGTCCACATGAACAGCTACAACAAAAGCGTGTCTTGGATACAAATACTCAGATTACTTTTGATTCTTGTGATGTTTTCAGTGTAATGCAGTCAATGTATTTGTCTGTGGGGTCATTTGATTTCTTATCAGTACGCCGGCATCGTGTTCCACCACCCTTTTAATGTTGCATTTAATTTCACGATGGTGACTTTATATTCATAAACATGTAACCCCACCTGGGTTGTAAGGGGAAGGACGGCTCGTAGAACTGGCGACATGGTTGAGCAAATGAAGTGCGATGAATGACGAACACTGTGGCTGACCCCCGTATTTATGCTCAACTTCCAAGGGGCACTTCGACGCCTATTTCAAAATGGCACGTATCAGTATATAGAGGCTTGTGACCTTTGACCTTTGTGAAGTCACTTCCGGTTCCTAAGATGGACGTAGACGCTCCTTGGTCTACGTTCGTTACCTCTGAACTTGGTGATCTTTGACCCCTGCGAATGCTCATAATACTACTGCATGGACCACACTGTCTAGATACAACTTCATCATCAAGTTCGGCGAACGTACCAGCGAAAATTAATTGTCAGTAACACGTTTCTTCGTTTTTAATGCAATCGGTCGTCCGTCGTTAGTAGTAGAGAAAGGCTATTACAGACCATATTGACCTACTTTTTTGTTCCCCCGGTGGAGGATTGAGGAGGAACTTGATCACGTGATCAAGGCATGTCTAGATGGTGGTAGATGTGGGATGGGATGGGACAAAATGGCGGCTGATGTGGGTTGGGATGGGACAAAATGGCGGCTGTGGGTTGGGATGGGACAAAATGGCGGCTGATGTGGGTTGGGATGGGACAAAATGGCGGCTGATGTGGGTTGGGATGGGACAAAATGGCGGCTGATGTGGGATGGGATGGGACAATAAACATAATCTATAGGTGTTGTACCATGTTAATAGGATCAGTCTAGCATCTGTACCACCCTAGGGTCGAGCGTTTATTGTCCCGTGTATCTCCGCAAGAAAACAACAAACAAAATGGCGGCTCCAGGATGGTGTGGGGACGCCCTTCCCACATCACGGCGTCGTAGCGCCATCTGCACACATTGACGCAAGGGAGACAACTCGTGTGGCCTAAGTGTATGGACGTAGCCGTGTTGGAGCTAGGGGAGCCACAAATGGTCCAATGGGATCGAGTGAGGTATCAAAGTGAAGCTTATGTGAAGGGGCATCTGATGGGGTGGGTGTGGGGTTGAAATATCGGCATTATGCGCATGCGCGGTGGCCCAAGGGTATGGAAATAGCCGTGTTGGAGCTAGGGGAGCCACAAATGGTCCAATGGTATCGAGTGAGGTATCAAAGTGAAGCATTCGTGAAGGGGGATCTAATGGGCTGGGTGTGGGGTTGAACTATCGGCATTCTGCGCATGCGCGGTGGCCCAAGGGTATGGAAATAGCCGTGTTGGAGCTAGGGGAGCCACAAATGGTCCAATGGGATCGAGTGAGGTATCAAAGTGAAGCATTCGTGAAGGGGCGTCTGATGGGTTGGGTGTGGGGTTGAACTATCGGCATTCTGCGCATGCGCGGTGGCCCAAGGGTATGGAAATAACCGTGTTGGAGCTAGGTGAGTCCCTAGTGGGCCGATGGGGTCGAGTGAGGTATCAACGTGAAGCATTCGTGAAGGGGCATCTGATGGACTGGGCGTGGGGTTGAAATATCGACATTCTGCGCATGCGCGGTGGCCCAAGTGTATGGAAATAGACGTTTTGAGAGCTAGGGGAGCCCCTAATGGACCGATGGAGTTCTATGAGGTATCCATGTGAAGCATTCGTGAAGGGGCATCTGATGGGTTGGGTGTGCGATAGGAATATCATTCTGCGCATGCGCAGACGCAATGCGGAGCTCTCGTCCAATCAGAAGCGAGTATTTCAAATCCGTCACAGAGCTCTCAGCCAATCAGAAGCGAGTATTTTGACCCGGTGCATTATAGGCCATATCCAAGATGGCGGCACGTATGTTCAAGATGGCGGCACATCCGGTGTCGAAAACTGGCCATTTCGTCGTGATGTGGTCACCTAGTGTCGAAAACTGGACCTTGTATGGGTCCTGCTAGACGTTTTGACGCCATGATATAGACCGGAGAGAGAGAGAGAGAAAACAACAACAACAAGGATGACACAGGAGGGAACAACAACAACAACAACAATTTTTTTTTTTATATAGTTTATTTTCCCCTCCATCATAACATACCCACGCTGGGGAGCCGCGTTGGGTATGTTTACAATTCAAGAAAGGCTCTTGTCCAATCAGAGACCGCCATTTGCATCTGTCCTATTCGTTCCTGTCCGTTAGATGTATTCTTGTCCAATCAGAAGTCGCCATTTCAGAGAGTTCCTTCTTCGGTCATGTTCATTCTGAACCTTTTATTCTAATCATCGTCGGCCAGGCCTGGATATTCTTCGGGCAGCATGTCCTGAAACAGTTGTTTGCGCATTCTGTTCGCATTTTCCAGGGCCTCGGTGGGTGGTAAACCCATATCCCCTTCCAAGTGACGCTTGGTCTTCATGATGGACCTGTGCGTGGGGTCCCCTTTCATTTCAAGCGGTAGTAAGGTATACTGTTCATAGATCGCCATGGCTGTTTTTCTGATGCGGGGGCGCATTTGGGTGTACGTCTGTTGTAAATTATCCTCTCCGGCGTCCTCGATCGCTTCAGCGTGAGTATTGATAGCTGCTGTCACAATACGATCCCGGAAGGTAGGTTCTGCCTCACTTTCCTGGGATGAAGGCTGATTCTCTGAGGTCAAGCTCTCCATATCAGTAGATAGACTGTCAGCCATCTTGGATTCGGTATCAGTCGATGCACTCTCATCAATCTCTGTATCAGTATCTGCCTCCACGGGCTCCTCGGCGTCTTCAGTCCCATGTATATTTTTCTGGTGTCGCATCATATCGTAATGTCTGGTGAACGTGCGTTCACACTCAGAACAAGTATAAGCCATGTTGACGGTTGAACGTCGATTGTGCGTGTTTTGGAAATACGCTCGCTTTTATAGACAGTAACGCCCATCAACGCTTAGCTCAACGCTTCAACGCCCTGGTGAATTAGCTCAGAAGCTCTGATTTCATGGAATTGACACCAATGCATCGAAATGCAGTGACGCCCGTCAACGCCCGTCGTTACGCCTTAACGCTCGTCTCAACGCTTTAACACACTTTCTTAATGCTTTAACGTTGTTTAATGATGCGTTCGAACAAATGTTTCTTTTGTGCTATTGCTCTGACATACGCCACTTTCCAGTTCATGCCCGAGGTTTTCAACATCGACGCTGTTCTTTCAATTTCCATATGGACTGGGTCCTTATCCAACAATTTCATATGGGTCAGTAAGTCGACATACTGCTGACGTAAAGCCCGTCGTAGTCTGGGTGCCAATCTGTTATAGGCTAAAATTGCAGCTTCCTCTTTCGAATACCCTTTGCGTTGAAACTTGTTTCCTGTGGCCTCCAACATCCCGCCCATCTTGGCGTCCATACTTTCTTTGAACAAATCCTTCCATAGCCTCGAGTTCACATTATGTTCTTCAACCTCGGGTTGGGCCTTCACGGTTGGGTGATATTCCAGGACTGATGGTATGAAGCGGGCCCGCTGTATGGGGGTGGGCTTCTGCTGCTGCTCTGCCAGGAGTGCACTCGGCGGATGGTGTAGGGGTATATGCCGTTGTGGTGATTCCTCGCCGGGTAACAGGTGGGTCGTCAGCCGGCGATCTTCGGGGGTATGGGCTTTTAAATCTACGAACAGGTAGCCGTACGGACGAATTGTCGCTTCTTGAAACGCCCGCATAAAATGGTCAATGTTCTGAGGATAAATTCGACTACCAAACACACGGATTTGTGCTCTATCAATGGGATTGGAGAACAACACAAAGTATTGGCAGTTCAAGGCAATATCTCTGGACGCCTTCCCTTGAGGAAGAGATTCTGAGTCAAATAGATGACGGACAGATTTCGATGATGGGACCCTTTGGTGAATAGGTCGGCGATTTTCGAATTGTCCTTGGCCGCACTCATCAGATCATCGAGCACTACCACGTTGGTCTGCTCGGAATCGAAGTAATAGGGTTCGTCTATGTCGTGAGGAATTCCTGGAACAAAGCTCGCATTCTGTAGTCGTGCAGTTTCGTAGGCGGGCTGCCATTGGCTATAACACCAAACAACACGTGTCGGAGCTGGGGTTGCCACACCTTCCTCTAAGAACTTCATCACCCAGGACGTCTTTCCACACCCCGTAGGGCCGCTCACCGTCATCGTATAAGGGTGCTCTCATACTGTCGTGTGTGACGTAGGTGTTGATCGTTCCTCGCGCGTACTTTGAATTTGCACGTTATCGGGACTCCGTTCCTTGAGATGGCTTCGCTGTATATGTCTACGTAGATTAAATGGCGTGGAAAATGACTTCGAACACAAGTGACATGCGTAAACCATGGCTCTCATCTCCACGGACACCAGGCGTATAATGAAGCTTTCACAGATGCATGTGTGTTTATATGCAAGAGCTCCGAGCTCACGGAGCTCTTGGAGCTCCGGAGCTCATGGAACTCGGAGCTCCGGAGCTCCGACGCCACCACCGGGCGTTGACGGGCGTTGCTACAAGAGAACTCGGAGCTCCGGAGCTCCGGAGGTCACTTCCGCTTCCGTTCACGTGACCGGAACTGACCTTTGACCCCGGCGCGCAAAGGTTTCCACCGCGGTGGAAACCTTTACAC